>QMFE01006724.1:0-18943 GCA_003314665.1 Tricholoma sp. MG77 | reverse complement strand
CTCTCTCTCTCTCTCTCTCTCTCTCTCTCTCTCTCTCTCTTAGTCTTTCTGGGTCTTTTAGTCTTTCTGGGTCTTGCCCTTACAGTATATGAGAGATTCCCTGCAAACTTCTTTAGGGCATGAGATATAAACAGTCAATTCAACCATAAAGGAAAGAAATTTACTTACTAAAAGCACCTCATAATGGTATGAAATTTCCATTCTATCTCAGGCTGAAAAACACACCCTGTAATCCACACCTTTGTGGCAGAAAATACCATCCCATATTTTGTTGAAAATCTTGATGAAATTTCACATGTTAGGTGGTTGAAACTCATACTCTCATTTTGGATGAAAATCATTCCCTGTATTTCATCTCCTTGTCGAATGAAATATCATCCCATTAGGTTATGAAAATTTTGTAAGGTAACACATATGAATTCCATCCCTTGGATGGCTGAAATATATGGGATGGAAATTCATCCCAAATTCATCCACCATATATTCAGCCATTTATGTGAGATATTTCCTATTTTCTGACTTAAACAGCTGAAATTCATACCCTACCAGGCTCACAGTGGATAGCCCTGGGACAAGCCATTGATGTTTGCACTTGGAACAACTACAGTTCCACCCTCAACTCCTACCTCACCTTCATCTGACTCCATAACTTTCCAATAGAGCCCACCACAGACACACTCAGCCTCTACACTGTCTGGATGTGTCATCACATCAAGCCTGATTTGGTTGACACTTACCTTTCAGGCATCTGTCAACAGCTCGAACCATATTTCCCCTGTGTTCGCGAAAGCAGGAGGGCACGTCTTGTTCACTGCACACTGGAGGGGTGCAAGCACTTACGAGGGACACCTACTGTCAGGAAACAAGCACTAACCATTGGCGACCTCAACACTGTGTGTGGCTCCTACAACAACCGGTTGCCACAACGACCTTCTCTTTTGCACCCAACTCTGTGTCAGTTTCTTCACACTGATGCAACTCAGTGAACTGACATTCCATGACAACATTGCCCTTCAAGACCCATGGAAAGTGACCAAACACAGCACAGTCCAACTACATCCAACATTTTTCCTATTTTTCTTGCCTGGCCACAAGGCTGACAGATTCTTTGAAGGGAACACCGTCATCATCTGCAAAAATCCTTTAGCCTGCAACCCCATGCAGCTCTTCCATCTTTACATCACATCTCGTGATCATCTTTTTCCTCTATCTTAACCATTCTGGCTCACCACTGAGGGAAAAGTGCCAACCAGGGCCTGACGTGTAGGAGGTGGCCACAGCCACCCCTATGTGGCTATGCTGTATTGGGAGTTTCCAGGGATGTTACTATGTTACATGTAGTCACACAGCCTCTAGAGAAGCTTAACATACACTATGTCGGTATCAGAGACCTATATACATTGGTTCTGTGTACTCTTGTGTGATCAGCCTTATCACCCCCTACCCACCATCGTTACACAAAGACTATGCATGTGGTTCAATAAGGAGATCACCAGCCAGTCAATGCAAGCCAGAGGTGCCACCTCATTGGCAGAGAATGGTGTCGCCCTACACATCATTCAAGGGATCAGGCAGTGGGCATCAGCCATGTGGCAGATTTACATCCGCAAACATCCCATCCTTCTGCAAGTGATGCTTCATGCATGAAGATCCCCATTCTCTCACAGATCCACTGCCCCACAGGGCACACTGCACCATTCATGCTTGAACACCACATGGTCTGCATCTACTCCCTGCTGGGCATTTCCCCATACAAACATTTATACAGTTTCTTTTTCTGTTTGGACACTTTTCAGAATTGAACACAGCCATTTTTTACAGACATTGGGACTTTTACAGACTTTGTTTTCTTTCTCTTTTCCCTTCTACATGCCTTATAAATGGACCTCGACAGCTTGGCACAGACCTACCACCAATGGCCACCTCTTTGTATCTTTCACTCCTCACATTGTCATCTCATCTCCCCCTCCACACTTCTTTCCCAACCACATAGGACTTTAGGTGTACCTTGACAATACTAATATGATGTCAGTTGTTAAGGTTGACCCTAAGGGTTGCCAAACAGCTATTTTCCCCCTACTTCATGCCCACACTGTAAGCCATCACACATTGGACTGTAGCTAGTCACATGTATCCAGTTCATCCATAGCTGTACCATCATGTTGCCTTGCCATAGCAAGGAGACACCTCAGGCATCTCCACCACTCAAACAACTGTATGTTGTGTTATACAAAAATCATAAGTCACAATTTTTTGAGTACAAGCCCCAGTTCCTGACCATTTCTCAAGGGGTACTCACTGGCAGATGCCGAGAACGTATGTAGGGAGGGGGGGGGGGCAAAACCCCTCCTTATCCGAGAATTTTTTGCAAGTTGCTAGAGCATCTAGGGGCCGAAATAATGAATTTTCAGAATTTTTTTAGGGGTTATGTCAACACAATGTGATGATGGCCACACAGATGATGGTTTGCAAAGCTCGGCCCAAAAAAGCCTGCACTACTGAGCCAAAAAAATGCAAGCCAAGCAGAGCCCTCCCAAAAATAGAAATTCTGAGTACCGTTGAAGCAAAGCACTTGAATTAAATGTCAGAATTTTGGTTTGTGAGCCGTGCAATGCATGTGAGTGCCGCAGTTTATTGTGATCCTGCCCAGTATAATTCCCCTACTATTTTCAAGTTCTGAGTCTTCAGGTACTCTAAAACTCCACCCTCACGAGCTCCGAGTCACCAAGGCCAGATGTAAATCCCAGTATTTAGTGATGTTGCTCTCTCATCACATTCTTGACAGCATGTCAGCTTGTAGGACCAATGTGCACAGACTTCGGAGACAAGCGGCCTTATGATTAGATCACTCAGGTCCATCAAGGGTCCTTCCCATTTAGGCAATTAATATTACCATATTTAGAAGGAGGGGGAGGGGGAGGGTCAGCGGGCACCTTATCCGAGTTTGACAACATACATTTAGTATTCTGGTCTTGAGTACCCCTTGCCATTTCTTGCAAGGATCTGAGTATCCTATTATCAGCTAGTGACAGGTGAAGGAAGGATTCATTTAAATGAAATATTAGTATAAAACTATTTAATTCATTCAAATCAGTGTATGTTATGAAATAACCATATCATAGGTTACAATTCTGTCAGTCAAAGTGTCAGTACACCCTGCTCAAATCTTATCTACTGATGGCGGAGTGTTAATCATTGATCAAATCTAGTACCCCCGCCGATTTCCTTAACTCATATACATGTCGTTCTCGAGCCAACGTTTTAGGCTATCAGATTGACCTGTCCGGATTGCGTTGTGCGTCAAGAGAAGCCACTGGGACGATTCTGCCCTATACCTAATGTCGTTGATTGTGCCAATTGCCCTTACCACTGGTTCTCTTCGTTTTGCTGAGGTTCAAGAGGATGCCACGGCACAGGACGTCTTAAATTATTTGGTCGCTTCAGATGAAATAAGAACCGAGGTCATTGGAGACCTCGATGATCACGGCTGGGCTCTACAAAAGATTCGAGCAGAACATACTGGACGAACATGGGAAGAAGATGAGCTGGAAGTGCTTGGAGATGGTCAGTTCATGTTATGTGAAACGTGGTAGCTTATTCCAATCACATGGTATTGGCACGCAGGAATCATCGACAAAACTACGCCTGTAGCACCTCTGGTAAACGCTGTACCCTCTACGTCCCAAATTCAACGCCATTTTTCCTCCTTCCCATTTACATCACATCTACACTCTCCCACACTCCGCTTGGTGTCTCTCAACATGTTGCTCATGATCGACCTTACGTTCCTTCGTGTACCAGAAATTCATGATGGCTATGAATACAAGTTCTTTATCTCCCGAACCACGACAGTGCGCGAAGTTCTCCAAAGAGTAACGGAAGAGCTTGGCTTAGCCAAATCTCTTCCCATCCACGGCGGTAGTGCTCTAGAGTATGCAATTGAAGAAGTTTGGGTTGATAAGAACACCGAGAGTATGGTATATCATCTCACAAGTTTTGTTTAACTAACAGATCTTGCCTCGCAGAGTTCTCGAGGCTGCCTCCGCCTTCTGTGATCTACGATGTTGTTCGATCCCCGTACTCTGTCAACCCGTTCTCATCAGCAGCCAAATGTTTTTTCAGAGTATGTGTACCCGCCGAGTGGTATCGCCGCTCGAAATCTCGCACTATGTCCACAACCTCTTTTGAAACGTCCGAGTCCACCCTCAAACGACTTGGGTCTCTTGAAGAAGACGACGAAGAAGACGAAGACGAAGGAACTGCAAAACTTGGGGCAGGTCGCCCGAATACACATCTGACAGACATAGCAGGTCAGAAGGGGTCATTATCTCAGAACAGATTATCAAGTTTATTCGACGGGTGGCTGCGATCTACATCTCCTACATCACCCAACCAACTCCGCCATAATTCAATCAGTCTTCCCTTGGACAAATGGAAAAGTGTAAGTGAGCCAAGACTTGTCGAACATCATACCGGAAGTGATGCCACGAGTCCCGATGCAATCAATGGCATCGCAGAGGACGTCAGTTCGTCGGATTTTGAAGAAATGCTGGTATGCATTTGTTAGCCTTGGGAAATGAAGTTGCTAAACGTGTCATAGGACGAGATGGGTTTGAAAGGAGAGAAACGAACTCCCATGTATGAACTGCCGGCTACTCATAAGAAGTACCTACTGGAACAACACCAAGAATCACGATCACGGTCTTCAGTGACTTCAAGTCAGAATAGCCAACCATCATATGCTGCGTCTTACGGACCATCAAGCAGTTCTGCTTTGTTGCCACGCCTTGTACCTCAGCTCACTGGAGACTCTGGTATCATGCGGAGATTCTCACTTGCCGGATGGGGAACTGGGGGTACTGCACCTCCTATAATTTCTTCTGAGCCTGATCGCTCCAGTGGCGAGTTTGTTCCAAATGCTACTGGAAAGGGGTGGGGGCAGGTGGAAAAGCTTGTAGAGGAATTACAACCAATCCAACCTCAGACTACTGGACGTCTTTGGGGTAATTGGTGGGTCTCATCTGGAGGCGGAGACGCACCCGGTCAGAAAGCTGGGATGAATGAAACATACAAATCAGCCAGAGGGTACGTAGAGGCGCTGCGAGCTGGCAAGTCAGTGGATGCTAAGCTTATAAAACACTTGATAACCTTACGTGTTCACTTATCGACGGCCACGTTGGCTTGGATCGAAGAATTTGTAGTCATGGAGAAGGGACTATGTGCTCTAGGAACATTGTTGGCAGGTCTCGTCGGTAAAGGTGGAAAAAGAAAGGATTTGAATGATGTGGAAACAACCGTTCTTCTGCAGCTTGTCAAGTGTCTACGAGTGTTGCTGAATACAGAGGTGAGTCTTCACATCGGTCTGGTGTTGACCTTTACTAAGAAATGCGCGTAGCCTGGATTTGCCCAAGTATTGTTATCACCTAGCATAATCACGCATATCGCCTACTCACTTCACGCCTCGTCCCTAAAATTGAGGACACTATCATCCGAATTGCTTGCGGCTATATGTGTGCTGTCAGCGGACGCTGGCCACAGGGCCGTTTTGGCAGCAATGTCAGACTATCGTATTGCATATGACGAGTCTTTCCGCTTCGAAACCCTTATAGGTTCACTTCGTATCCCAGATCTCGGCAACTTCGATGAGCATGACAATGTGTTCAACTTTGGCGATGACGAGGGAGGAGTTTGGGAGGCTCGTACGGCGTCCATGGCTTTGATCAGTGCGCTCACCAATTGTTCCGACTCTCTTGAGGATCGCGTCTTTCTTCGAGAGGAATTTGGTAGACGGGGATTAAATGAAGTCATAGTTGTACGTGGCATGATTTTCGTTTTTAGCATTTACCATCAACCATTTTCGCACTGCAGGCTTTGCGATATATCAAGCCTCCAGACTCGTTGTTGACTCAACTAGACGTTTATACCGAAGAGAAGTTTGAGGATGAAGAAGACATGCATAAACAGGCTCATGCTTCGATGTGTCATGGTGTCGGAGGACATGCACGGACGAAGTCTGATTCTGAAGTTGTGCTTGCGGACATTATTGCTTTAGCTAAAAAGCACGGCGAGCTGTACCCCATGATGGTCGAGATCTTGAATCACTATGGTCAGATATTACAGCGAGACATTGGAATGTAGGTGTAAGCTTGCTCTGTTTCGCTAATTTTGACTATTGTTCTAGACAACTGAAGGCCGACTTGTTCGTCATTCTTGATCGCTTTGTGGAACAAGCAGCGCTGCTCGACAATTTGTAAGTTGGTCATTCTAACTGTGATCCGAAGTTCAACACCATTTCCTGTTTCGTACAGTGATGACAGCTGGGACCTTTTCATAAAGCGTTTCGCAGCTTCCGTACAGTTTATCACTGGCCAGGAGTTGGAGGTAAAAGCTGCGGGATCCAGGGACGTCGAGCAAGAACTAGAAGATTTGCGAAGTGAAGTTGAAGAACTTAGTGCCGAGGTAAGATCTTTCTACTACTAAGTCCCTACTTGATTATTTTCCACAGCGAAGGAAATTGCGTAGCGATCTCGACGAGAAAATTGCCGAGATCAACACCTTGAAATCATTACCGTTCAATTTCCAGGCTCCTCTTGTAAAGCCTGCTGGCTCTGAGGTACGACAGTGCTGCTATCATGGCTGTCTCTCATCGTGCTGCCGCTGCTGTAGAACTTTCATGGTTTGGTCCAACGGCTCGTACAAAAGGAAAAACAAGTTCTCCACTTTCAAAACGAGCTTGATCGCTTAAAGGCACTGAATCCAGTGGAAGATCGGGAGGCTGTACGCTTATAAAATCTTGTATTTCCCTTCTCTGATGAAATCATGCGTGTCAGGATGAACGTGCAAAGCGGGAACGTGACAGAGCGAAGTGGAATACTTTGAATGACGAGATAGCGAAACTCAAAGTCAAGGTTGGCAAAATTCATAGTTGCACTTCGAAAATATTATCTCTGCACTGACTAAACGTTAGGGTAGTGAATGGGGGGCATCTCTTGGAATTAAAGAAAAAGAGATTACTTACCTTAAGCGCGCTCTGGAATCTGTTTACAGCCGTTTTATGTCACGAGAGGATGCTAGAGAAGAGAATCGAGAAGCTAGAATCGACCCCGAATTAATGGCAGCTCGGACGATTGAACAATTGATGCAGAAAGACGACCGTATTGCTACCCTATCTGCGGAGGTTTCTGATCTTAAGGTCAAACTGGCGGCCAAGCCTATGACAGAGCAAGAGTTCAAGGCAAAGGCTCCACCACCCCCACCTCCTACAAAGCCAAAGAGAGGCCCTGCATTACAGATATTAAGTATGACGGAAGTGTCCTCCACTTCAACTCCGGCCGATTTTCCACCGCCACCACCCTCACTTCCTCTTCAATCTACCCCGCCATCACCCCCCTCCTTGCAATTGCCATCAGGACGAAATTTTGGACCTCCCTTGCCACCGTCACTGCCACCTCCCCCGCCGCCACCGCCACCAAATGGCCTAGTTCCACCAGCACCAACCCCTCCCCCTCCCCCATCAGCATTCAGGATAGGTGGCAAGGCGAAGATAATTCGCCCTGCTAAACGGTTGAAACCCTTTTTCTGGAATAAGGTGACCAACACGACTGTGACAACGACCGTTTGGAATGATGTGTCGCCGGATTTTTATTTAAATCTGGATGATCTCGAAACAATCTTTACTGTTGAGAACGCATCAACGCCCTCTCAAATTAGAAGTCCGACAAGAAAACAAAATGTTACAACATTATTGGACATCACACGGGCTAACAATGTTGGCGAGTCAGCTTAACAGTTTTATCCTGACATGAGCTAATGCTTCTGCGCCTTCCAGCAATAATGCTTGCCAGGATAAGATTGGATCTCCCAGATATCCGGAAGGCTCTACTGGACATAGACGATGAGAGATTACCCGTCGATGATTTAAAAGCGATTGTCAGACAACTCCCCACATCAGAAGAGGTTGCAAATACTCAACACTTACTTCATTCTGTACTCTGATTTTTTCTTCTTTCCATTAGATTGGCAGAATCAGGGACTTCAATGATGTTCAAAAGCTGTCCAAGGCAGACCAATATTTCAACCAGGTCAAGTCAACATTTTAGTTACTGTTCTGCTGTTAATAATATCTTAGATCATGACTATTCCACGCCTTTCGCAACGATTCGATTGCATGCTCTACCGCCGTAAACTCGACCTTGATATCGAAGAAATTCGACCAGATTTAAACATTCTGCGTAATGCGTCGCATGAACTCCTATCGTCTGCCAAATTCAAGAAGATTCTGCAAGTAGGATCCGTCCTGTTTGGGCCCAGATATCGTTCTGATTATAACATATTAGGTTGTCTTGGCAATTGGGAACGCCTTGAATGATTCAAGCTTTCGAGGAGGTGCACGCGGTTTCCAGCTTGAGGCTTTGCTTAAGGCATGGCATCATCATCATCTTCCCCTCTCTCACTTGACGTTCTGTATAGATGAAGGAGACCAAGACCATGAACGGCGGCGCCGACTGTCCAACCTTGCTACATTACCTGGCACGAATTCTCTTACGAACAGACCCTTCTGTAATCCAATTCATTGAAGACCTTCCGAATCTCGAACCCGCGGCTCGAGGTGCGTATCCATATTTGTTAGTTTGTGTCATGACGTCACCCTTATCCAGTGTCGGTGCAAACAATTACTCAAGCTGTAAATGCTTTGGTCTCAGGCTTAAGGCAAATCAAGGATGAAATCAAGGAATTGCAGCAAGTTGATCTACTGGCAGATGATCGATTTGTTCATGTCATGCAAGTAAGGCCTCCCGCTCACCTTTTCCCTCTTCTTTCTGTTAGCATAATTCTTACTCCTACCACTAGCCTTTCGTTAAGCAAGTCAGTCCTAGCATTGATGCACTAAAAAACATGGGCAGTGCATTGGAAGGAGAGCTGCGTTCTCTACTGATATATTACGGAGAAGATCCTGATTCTCCGGACGCACCGAAACCCGAGGACTTTTTCGGGCTTATTGCATCTTTCTCTTCCTCTCTTCAGGTAAGTGTTTACACTTACACAGTTATAAGATTTTCAATAACAATAAGATCCAGAAATGTGCCCTTCAGGTTCATGATGCAGAGGCAAAGCTGCGTGCATCAAATCCCAAGCCCCCAGAAGAACCCGAGGTACCCGCCCAAGAAGATGTGAACATCTCCCTCACATCCATCCGTATCATTGATGCCAAATCCCAGATAACACAGACAATCAAAGGGAAGGCAAACCCAAGCCCATCGTCACGACAGCTGCTCATGCCTCCTCCTGCGAAGTCGCAGGGGTACGCAGCTGGCCAACGGTCTGTGGGTCGCGGCGAACTCGACCAAGTGATCCGCAGTATACGGGATGGCAAACGAAAGGCACGGCCTCAGGCTTCGCGGCCGTTGAGCAAGATATTTTTGGACGGGTCAAGTGGGGGCAGTGGGCGACCCCAGAGTCGCCTCTTCGAGTGAAGGTTTTCGGAATGATGCTCTAATGGATATGGTATGTCATATCTACGCAAATATCTTTATACACATCGAATTTTCCTTGTTATATGTATGCTGCTGCATCAAGACCGTGAGCGCGTGAACCTTCACTTCTAGCTGGGCAGTCATACCCGCGACACCTTCACCCATCGTGCCCGTTCTGTACAGCCCAGTTCACCAGAATTCGGAGATGGTATTTATGCAAACCGCTTGGGAACAACTCACCAACAAAAGTTGGATGGGCATTACTGTATTACCCGCGTTTGACACGGCATCGATCGAAACTCGCAGCGTTCCAATGCCCAGGTCTGTATACTCAGCGAGGTACTACAACTTTAGTACTATTCGTAGTAATCTGACTCAGAGGTACTAGTATCTGGATGGCACCAAGCCTTGATATACTATAGCTAGAAGACGTATACATGTCAGCGTGTAGTGACGACTCGGACTTACTCCATGCCACTTAAATGATGAAAACCCGCACGCCACGTCAGAAGTTTGGTACGATAAGGTTCAAGAGGCCCCGGAAGCTCCTGCAAAGGTTTGTCCGGGAAAATAGGCTAAAATGGCCCTCAAATATGCAAGAGCGGACAGGGATGTCACGCTGTAACATTGCGTGACACTGCCGAAATGTGTGACACGTTCAAGATGCGCTGCTAAAAATAAATTTCTTCAAACGGGCACATGTGGGTGCCAATTCGATACAAACACCATGGCCCCGAATCTCGTTTAAAAACAGATTCCAGATGAATTCAAAACGATAGGCCCCTCCCGAAAAATCACACACATTGCGGAGGTCAAGTTTTTGATCCCCGGAGAACATTTCAACAAAAATCGTGCTGCCGCTTACTACCGAACCTCTCGCGTAGCTAAAAAAGGGTACGAGATCACCAGAATTCAAGACCCGCAATGTGTAATTTGTTATGAGGGGCCTATCGTTTTGAATTCATCTGTCAAAGTATTTTTTTTAAATTCTCGTGTTGGGGGAGAAACCACCCAATAGGCCTCAAATATGCAAAATCCGGACAAAGATTTCGCTCAAATTGCCTCAAATATGCAAAGTCTGGACAGAGATAGGTCGATTTTGGGGCCCTAAAATATGCTAAATTTAGTGGTGTAAACTCTCCAGGCCTTCTTGAGTCCCACACAAGTCAGTTGAGCTACAGAACTAGTAGAACTACAGCAATGGTCCAGCCAACGAAAATACAAGCATGTATCAAAGAACATCACAAACGTTGGGGGAAAAAAGGTATGCACACGGGAAGCAGGGACGAGGGCAGGCTACACCAGATGATGAATCGCATCACCAGCAAATTGAGCACCCGCTACACCATGCTGCTGGTACGACACGTACCCATGCGGATACACTGGTCTATGATATGATGCCTCATGGGATGATGATGTAGACTGGGACTGGGACGTCATTGTCCCACGATACGCAGCGGGAGCACCGGCAGCAACAGCATGGACAGGAGCAGGAGCAGGATTGGAGTACTGGTTGTGCGGTAGGGTACTCGCAGGCCCGTATACCATGGGATACACTACTCGTGCATCCTTGGGTAAGGGTTGCGCGCCCTCGATCTGGACCTCCGCCATAACCGTAGAGGAGCTCGACGACGGTGAGAAGAGTTCGATCAGCCCTCTTTTGGCTGGATTTTTATTGTCATACCAGGACATGACGGGTCGCTGTGGAGGCGACGGGAGAGGTGATTGAGTGTGGGCTGCGCTGCGGCGCCTGGCCGCGCGCTGCCCGTGCCCAGGGTAGTAGTCTATCGTTACACGCTCTGAGGCAACCCAGGGTAGATTGTTAAGGTCCTTGAAGAACTTCTGTACACGAGATATGTAGGAGCCCAAAGAGGCGGTGGAGGGTGGGGGAGTTAGGGAATCCATTTTGGCATAGTCGGAGGCGGGCTGGGGTTCGACATAGACAGGACTACCCATCAGTAGCGGATCTGGGAGCTCATGGTTGACAGCAGTGGCGTCAGCGTTGACAGTAGAGTTGGATTTGGGAGATATTGACGACACCGAAGAGGGACCTTGAG
This sequence comes from Tricholoma sp. MG77, assembly GCA_003314665.1. Taxonomy (NCBI): domain Eukaryota; kingdom Fungi; phylum Basidiomycota; class Agaricomycetes; order Agaricales; family Tricholomataceae; genus Tricholoma; species Tricholoma sp. MG77. The sequence continues at coordinate 7,413 of QMFE01006724.1, read as the reverse complement.
GGGGTAGTGAGGATTGGTGTGAATGCATAGGTACGTGCGTAGGATGAGATTGTGGGTGAGGCATTTGATGTTCCAGCTGTGACGGTGAAGGTGCCAAGCGTTCAGGATTTGTGGTGATGATAACCATGCCGCCGCCGTCGCCTTCAACTTCTAAGGCACTCGACTCGGACTTGCCATTTGATCGAAAGGCTCTTTTCACTCCTCCGACAAACCCTCCGACAAAATTCCTTCCGTTAGGAGGAGATGCCTGATGTTCTCGAGCATCTTCTCCTCTAGCCTCAACTTGAAGGTAGGATGCATTCGGATCGAAAAGGAGCGGCTGTGGATGCTTTATTTCGGGCATTGTAGACTTTGCAGTATTCAAGTTTGGTCTTGTTAGATTGTTATTACAATGGCGTGCATTACAGGAAAGGAACGTTCTTCATCTCACCAGCCGCCAACAAATCCTCGTCAAATGCCTCGTTGCCCACATCATCATCATCATCATCATCATCATCATCATCCAATAAATCTTCCTCCTCTACTTCCCCATCAGCCTCTCCTGTGAATAGCGATCCATCATCCTCATCCATGCCAAATTGCATCTCGTCCAATGTCCCAGGCATGCTAGTCATACTCCTCCTCCTCTCTCTCCTCCTTCCATCCATTCCTAATTCCAAGTCATCGCCGTCCTCATCGTCAGAGTCGTACGATCTCGAGGAAGCTGGACTTGTACTCCTCCTACCCGTTGACATTGATCCCGTCTGTCCAAACCCTAAAGTATTGCTCAACTTCTCGAAAGACGAGATCTGCCGAAGCGGCGAACTTCCCAATTCCAAGTCCTCTTTCGCGGAAGTGGGTGATAATCTAGAGCCTTGTCTGCTCACCAGACTGAAGTTCCTCAGCCGTGCCAAGGCACTTCGGTTTGAAGTGTCAGACCGTGCGCTGAGGGCTGGCGAAGGCGGCGATAAGTCTGGAAGGGGAAAGTCCCCCACCGGTGTTTTCCAGTAATTGAAATCCGTAAATTCTGGCATCCACTTCCTATGGATGGGCGGGAACATTTGGTCCACCAGATCAGTCATATGGATGTATCTGTCCGCTGTGATCAGCTAAACCATCGGTGCAAAGATTGCGGCGGACTAACGAAGACTTGTAACCCGCTAACTCTAATAGCTCCATCTTCACTTCACCCGATGAATCAATGGTAAATATACGTGCGCTAGGAACGTTGACACTCCGGTAAGACAGAGCATCCGTGATACGATTCCCAAATCCTGCATAAAATGGATTGCGAGAGGCTTCCCCAAACAGACGTTGGATATCCCTCAAACATGCCATCTTGAACATTTCTGGTTTGCGCATAATAACTTCCCTGGATAAGTGACATTCAATTAGGACTGAAAACCTTCATGTCAGAGTTGTGTATACCGATGAAGTGAGGCCATCAACCGGTCAGGGCTCATTATGACCGGACCCTCAGGGAGCTGATAATCATTCTGCTTGATCCCCTTGAGATAATCACGCGTCGCGTCGGCCTGCCCTATCGCCCGCGATGTGAGGTACATAACCTTGTATCCATTCCGCCTGATGTCGGTATACAATTTCGCAACGCCAAGATGTGTCCAGTCTCGTCCAATCATTGCAAAGACATGACCCAAGCCATCGGATCTGTCGGAAGGAAAGCGGAGACAATGTCATCAATACACGAGCAGGTGCGAGGATCAGCCGCAGAACACCCACTTTGTTATCGTCCCATCTATATCTGACACGACGACGAGGTCCGTCGAGTCCCATACAAAAATGCGAGCCGTACAGGCAACTGCCCCAGAGGCGGAAAGGGAGAAGGTGATAGGGTTGGCGCCAGCTTTCAGGTTAAGCGCTTTCTGGTTGTAGGATGAAGATGGTTTGGTCACTTTCATCATTGGACAGGCAGCGACGACAACATACCAACTGGTCAGAAGTCAACCGCAAGGTCTTTGCAAATTTTCGCTTCGTTGTGGGTGCTCCGGACGGTACGGGAGTCGGCACAAGTACAACATCCTTCACAGGCATTTGGATAGGTGTTGATGGCAATGCAGGTGCTGAATGGGCCGGGGGTATCTCTTTCGTCAGCTTCACATCGAGTTTGAGTTCAGCAGCCGGTGCAACAGTGATCTAAAATGTGCGTGTCAGTCCAACCCCTTGTACATCGGGAGAAAACCCTCACTTCATGCAGGGGCGCCGATGCAGCTCCAAGTAGTGCAGGCCTCTCGACTTTATCCTGGGAGGCGTTAGTGCTGTCAGTGCGTTTGTCGCTCTCCACGTCTTTGCCTGAAGAAGTGCTAGGCTTTCCACGCCGACCACGGTTCCACCACTGCACCCATGACGAAGTACGCTTCCCAGATGGCTTCTCTGGTGGCTCTGATTTTGACCGCGCGTGATGTTGTCGGTCATGGGTCTGCTCATACTCATTTGATGAAGGGGTTGACGGCGGGGGTGGATGTTCTGCGAACCCATCATCATCCTCGGAGAATGGAGCCGAAGAAGAAAACACCGATTTGGCTCGCTGTCGAAGAGCGGCGTCACGCCATTTGCCCAGCACCCCCATGACAGATGATCTATCGTTACGAGTGATGTATCTATGGGACAAAAAGCGCTTTAATTAAGCTATGACAGTGCAGATATGTGTCTTACCGGTCACCAGCCCATCGTATCACAAGTGTCGGGTCATCGACGAGATCGTCATCATCCAAGAATCTATAAAAATCAATCTTCCCCAGCGAGAATAGCCGGGCAGCCTCCACGTCTCCAAGTTTTCCAAACTTTGGGGTTCCACCCAGTCCGCCATATCGATTCCGCCTTCCTCTAACCTTCGCCGACTCTCCCGACTCCTCAGGATCGGACATCGAACCGTCTACATTAGCTTTACCTTCTATTTGAGGTATCAGGCTCAGTTCAAACGTCATCTCCCTCCCATCAATGGAGAGGAGGAACAGCGTAGAGTCTATAGGAGAAGGCTTTAGCCGCCCTCCCTTCCCGAACGCTAGCAGCACAGCATCTATGTCTCCCATATCTTCGTCCAAGTTACCCACCTGTTCCGACCCATGAAATACATGATCTTCAGGAAGCTCTCTGTGTTTCCTCTTCTTCGTTGGGCTACCGTCTAGCTCGGGGGGCACACTATGGCTTCTACCATGTTCATGGTCACCTTCACGTTCTTGAGGATCTTTGACAACATCAGCTGAACTCAAGCCCGAAATATCTACACTTCCTTTCGCCCAAGACCTTCCAAACATCGTGCTCATGGGTGACGGCTGCGGAAACGCGCCCCATTCCCAGGAATACTCCTGAGTAGGTAAGAGAAGCGATAGAGGTTTGGAAGAGGGTGAAGAGGTTTGATTTTGGGGTGAAGACCTCACAATATGTTCGTCTGTGTCAGGTGGTGGTTCCGAATTTGCACGAAAAGTTGGGAAGACATGCAATTCATTTGTATGACTTAAATCTTGTGGTAGAGATTGTGTCATTTTGCAAATAGGGGAAGGGGTTATAGATCCTATACGAACGTCATCACCAAAAAGTACACCAGATCTATCAAGGAAGACAAACTAGGTGTGGTGCTGGAGGGAAAAGCAAATTGTTGCAGGGATGCTACTGTGTGATCAGAACGTTCAGAAGTGTGGGCATGATATCCCTCTACATCTAATGCAATGTCTGTTAAGATTGAAGGCGTTAATTCATAGCTAGATAGAATTTTGTGCCACTGACCATGATGATATTCGACCTCTGGCAAAAATAATGTGTCCTTCGCGGCCATTATGGCCTCGTCTACTCGTTTATCCTGGGCAAGCATTTCTTCTGTGTTATGCACAGAATGTGTGTGGGTCGGGGTCAAAGGAGGGGAAGGCAGGGTTTGTGCAGGTCGTACCAGTTGCGGGATAGAAGCCTGCGACGGCATCTGAGGGGAAGGACGATCTGCAGCTTTTTGAATATTTACGTTCCTAAAAGCTTCGTCCTCTTCCTGAGGGGGAGATGGTAGGGGAGCATCGAGATCCAAGAACTCCGGTTCCAGCGTGTCGAGTTCCCTCTTTCGCAGCTCGTCATTCCCGCTATACGTGCGATCGTTTGTAGCAGGGTGGATATATTCGCTCCCATCCGGACCTTGTCTTGGATCTAAGTTGCTTGGTGGGTCGCTTGCAGCTGTTGGACGGGCCTCGTCGGGACGAGTGGGTTGAAGTAAAGGGCTCGTAATCAGGTCGGCTGGGACTTCATCATCCGTCTCGAAGACGAAGAAAGCTTCTCCAGCCTCTCCGATCTTCATATCAAATGGAATAGGGTGACCATTGACGGAAACGTTGACCTGTGAAATGATTTTTTTGGTTTGGACTAAAGAATGAGAACGGAAGACACGGACCTTCTTCTCTCCTGGTCGTAGGACCTGCCATTTTCCGAATCGAACGTGAAATGGAGAGCAGACAAGCTCCGTGTCGCCATTGTCGGTGGGTCGTTGTATGACAATGACGTCGATAGCACCTGTGAGAGTCGAAGGGTTGATTGGCGGGAGGTCCTTATAATACTGGTAGGGCGCGCTAATTACATTTACAGCGCCCCTGATATAATTCATACTTTATGGCAAGAAGGAAAGACCAGAGTAGCTTGGAAGAAAGGAAGAGACTCGCAACAGAAGGTTTGTGCACGTGCGCGGCAACAGTGAGTTCGACTCGGAACGAGGTTCATCGTACTACTCTTCCTCAACTTGGTGTTCCAGATCCATCTGGTTCTCCCAGCGTGTCTCTGAGCCCTGTGATGCGCCAGTTTTAGTCGCCATCTCTCTTCGCATTGCTCTGCCATGTATATTTGACATGTCACTTTACGTCCGGGGGTCTTTCGGCTTCCGAGTCTTTCTCGGGTCCGTTCGCTGTCAGGGAAGCTCTCTTCTGTTGGGGACGTCGAGCTCCATCTCAATGTCCACGCATGATACGTAGAACGCGGTGAAGAGCGTAAAGTGTGCGACATTCTAGCTCTAAGGCAGTGTCGGCGCTTGGTGGTAATATATGTATCTCATGCATTCTCGGTGTGCCATGTGTACAGAGACCTTGAAAAGGATATAGCAAGCAAGAAGGAGTATTCTGTTTCTTGGATCTTGTTTCATCGCCAATCAGTGAACTTGGTAAAAACATCCTCGTTCACCTTGCTAAGGCCTCACTGTCCGTGCGCTCGGCGGACCTCTTCCGGAATCACAACAAGAGGCTCTCCGAGTCTACCCTCTCATTTTCTACATCCCAATCTGACTCTCGTATTTTCGACAGCAAGTGAGCTTTGATTCTCCCTGCTATTGCCTCCATCGCTGGCACCCCCCCCTCTCGATTCACACTCCATGTGTCCCTGCTGCTGGCTTCATCTTTCCCATCTTGTCATCCTTTCTTTGAGCGCTGTCATGTATCCAGATGGCCCCCCGTTCCCGATTCTCAACACTGACCAGCGTCTCCATCACGCCAGGCTACACCTCCTCGCACCAGGTTGGTCGCCTAACCTCCGATCTCATACTGCTCGAGAATAAAACTCAGGATGGCTTGTTAGGTCCATCGGGTTCTACGGACGCTCTATCTAAAATCTTGAAATCGTCACAACGTTGCGCACGACCTCAACCTACGTTGACTGTCCATGTTCATGCTATTTATGCTCATAGAACGTCCACTGCAGTCGACGCTATTTTTTTTGGCGTCCATGCTTGATTCTTTGCGATTTGGACGTCATCCAGCATCAGGAAAATCACACATTATTTTTCTGGCTTTATAAAGCCACTCTAAAGCCGAAAAAGGCAAAAAGTTGAAAGTGGTATAGCTTAGGTCCAATTTTAGTAAAGTCATGGTCATTTTGGCATCATTTTGGGTGGGAAAATCAACTTTCTGACTTCCAATGAGCGGGGGTGTAATGGAAGTTCTCACGAGCAGGAGCAGAGAGATAGACAAAAAAGAGGCACCTTCGACAACCCAAAGGGTTAGTCAGAAGGGCCCAATAGCATTCGAGGTACACCACTTTGTAGATAGCGGAGGGAGAGGTGGGAGTACAAAAAAATAACTGTGAGGTGGTAGGTGAGAGGATAAAAGGGGGAATGTCTCTGAACTACACATCTCACTAGGAATAGGAGGTGAGACACAAAAGACTGAGAAACATAGAGAACGAGGTCCAGCGGGAAAAAACCTTCATCATAAAACACTACTGAGTGAGGCTCAGCATGAAACCATGAGTACATAGTGCAAGAAGACAAGGAGAAAGTGTGCACGCAGTGCAAGGAAAGCGGGCACGAGTGTTGCCATGGTTAGACCTCCCGCCATTGGACTTGCGTAAACGGGCTTTAAACTCGACCAATGAGCGGGGGTGTAATGGAAGTTCTCACGAGCAGGAGCAGAGAGATAGACAAAAAAGAGGCACCTTCGACAACCCAAAGGGTTAGTCAGAAGGGCCCAATAGCATTCAAATTCTCGAGGTACACCTAAGTCCTATAAGTCCAAGAGGGGGAAAGGGAGTTGTGATGGGAAGATGAGGTCGACGATGTGAGGAGCGAGAATACGAAGAAGCACAGGGTGAAGAAGCCAACTACGTAATGTCTGTACAGAGTGTAGGTGGAGAGAAAGATGGGAGAGGTCCATGTAGAGGCAGTATACTAAAGTCCGAGGTTGAGCAGTAATAGTGGAAGCAAAGAGTCTGTGAGTGAGACCAATGTGGGAGAAGGAAAGAGTGGAAAGTGGTAGAAAAACTCCATGCGTTCCCTAGTGGGGAAGAAAAGACAGCCTCTGTGGGGGTTGGCGTTCCAGCAGGAATTATGTCTCAATTATGCGTGCAGCATCACTGTTACGAACCGAAATACGTGATGCGAGGACGAGCAGGATGAAGCGTGAGCACCGCGTGCGTGAGCGCATGAGAGCGACGGCGGTGCGCGATGGTCTACGGTCGGTGGTCGGACTCGGCTTCAGCTACACGAGTTTGGTGAGCTGCGCCTCCCTGCGCTACTAGCGTGTCCGTTATTTCAGATAAGGAGTTTGTCGCGCGGACTAAGGGAACTGAGAGCGAGAGCGTGGAATCGTTGTTGATTATTAGACTAAGGTTCTACATGTGCATAGCGAAGTACTTATACATCTAACTAACGGAAGCGGCACGTTCCTAAGCTACGAGACCATGTGAAGCCTAAGGCTAAGAATACAGGATAGGGGTGAGGTTTCATACAATTGGAAATGATAACACTAAGTATATTTCGGCAAACGGAAAGACGGGACACCAGCGAGAATTGCATATACAAGACAGAGATCGAATCTTGGAGATAGCTGTTAGGGCGGAACAAGCACGAGGCATCCGCGGGGCTGGTGGGGTCAGAGAGTCGAAGCACGCACACTTTGTAGAGGTGCGGACCGGGGCACGCACGTGTCGTGCGTGCACAGACGGATGCGGACGAGTGTG
>QMFE01006701.1:0-15127 GCA_003314665.1 Tricholoma sp. MG77 | reverse complement strand
ATACCACATTGGTGTAACTCTATATAAAATGATCTTTAGGCTATTTTCAAGGAATAGATAAATAAATCCTAACAATAAATTATATAGTCCAATACACAAGTCTTGTAAGCACCTACTCAAATATTTTCATGATTTTACATGCCCAATTGAATCAGTGACATTCAATTTCTCTTGGTAATATCCAAAAGTGCATTGAAACACTAGATTTGCCTTTTCCTCAGTGATAGGTACTTCAAACACATAACTATCAGTTGTATACTAGTAGTTACACATCAACAGTGCATATTACAACAACCTTTTGGCAAAAAGTTCACTTATCAGTTTTGTGGATGAGGTGGATAATCCATGGATATTTACCCGGATGCATCCATGGTAGTCCCTACTTTGGAATGAAACTGGAACTGCAACTGGTTCCATAACATTCAAAAACTATATAAAACCAGACCGGACCATGTGAAACTGGTTCATCGTGGTCCAACCTGGTTTGACAACCAGTTGTGGCTGGTTCGACCACAACTGGTTGCCTACTGACTTAGGTCAGTCTAAACTGACATTACATAGATATAATAAAGCTATTCTAAAACTAAAACAAAACCCCTCACAGGTAAGTAGCATTTAAAAGTCCAGTTCATGCAACTGCGAAAAACCACCAACCAAACTGAACCTAACTGGCGGTCCAGTCTTTTTATTGGTTATGGTTGCACTAAATCTTACTGATAGTTGGTTGCAGTCTTAAGTATTTAACATTTATACAAAACTGATGAAAACTAGTTGCAGTCAGTTGCAACTGGTCTATTTACATGTATATCTATTGTACATACATAACATAACAATATTTTAATAATGGGGTATGCCTGAGCCAAAAAAAGTATGAAAAGCACAGGCTTATATACCCTGTAGGTGTGCATGGGCCATTTGGTCATGTTTGCACCCCAAATGGAAAAGTGGTGCCACATGCAAACACCACTCGTGCAACCAACAACATCAACAAGTTACAACACAGCACCACCACCACGCCTGTGGGCCACTGCTCATAGGGTGAGTTGGAGTTGCTGACAACAATGATGACAGTGGATGCTGAGACTGAACACAAAGCAGGCCCAAATGATGCCAGTCATTGTTTGGGCTCAGGCATTTTTTTCTTTCTATTTGTTCAACTAAACTAACACTTTCATTTTCATTTTTTAGGTTATTTCCTATGATGACAGTGTCATCCAACTGCTGACCCCCATGGCTGCCACCATGACATGGCACCACCACCCAGCCTGCAAGCCACTGCTCACAGGGGGAGATGCAGGTGCTGACAGACAATGACAGGGGACCAACCCACCTGGGAACACCAACACCAATGGCCAGCACCAATGGCCAACACCAACACCAACACCACCAATGCCCATTGCCAATGCTGCCAACACCAATGGCCAGCGACAATGACAATGACGTGGCACCACTGCCACATCACCACCATCACATGATGCAGCTGAAAAATGATGAGGGAATGACAACATGGCAAGGGAACAACAACACAACGAGGGAATGGCCACACAACGAGGGAATGACAATGCAACAAGGGACAACACAACAAGGGAACATGTTATGATCTGTAACTACCCCCCTCATTGTCACGCATTTTCCTATGCTCCCCATGACATCTGTCACACCTGTGACTATCCCCTACACCCCCTAGAACCCTCTTGCCAATTTACAAGTCGTTCCAGCTAGCGCTTTGCTCTCTACATGCTGCTACACTCGTGTGAGCACTTCTGCATTATCTCCATGGTCAAAGTCCATCCATCTGCGATCTTTGTGCTCCCGCGCACTGCGGTTCCGCTTCCGCATGTCTCCTGAGCTCCCTGCACCTCGTGCATCCATTTTCGTGCAATAACCTCATTTCACATCGCAACCCATATCTATTCTTGTGCGAGCTATTTCCATGCACACACCATGCGACTCTAGCATCATCTGATCTGCTCTGCTGTGCTCTTGCCTCGTGCATAGCACTTATCCTGGGTCATGCCATGTGCAACCGAATTTGCAATCCTTATTTCAGGTCCATATTCTTAGTTCATCTCGTTCATTCATTTGAAATTCATTCACTACTATTTCAATTATGTTCTTCTGTACCTGCCTTATGTAAGTGTGGAGCGCCGCTCTTCCTTGCGCTCTTGCACTCGTTAAATAGCTGTAGCTCCCACTCTTATCCTTTAGCTTTATTATCAACTTCGATACAACCTCGTTTCTGTTGTAACTCTAACTTGCTTGTACTTTTGTACTTGTCTGTTACTTGTGTTGTCCACGCATGTTCCCATGCGTAACCGCCGCAATACACCCGTCATTGAACTCAGTCTCATCTGCTCTCTTACTCTTAGTCATCCTCTTCTCTTAATTCCGAAATACGGGCCCATCGCTAGGTCAGGGCGCAATGGCCTGCTCTGCATGGTTGAAGCCATTAGCCCATATGTCCACCAGTTCTTCGAAGCTGTGTATGTTCCCCTCTCGGACGAGTAGGCTTACATTCACTACAGCTTCCTCTGTGAGCACCTCTGCATCCGTGTCGTGCCTTGTGCCTCGCTCTCTGCACTCAATCTTGCGCGCAACTCTGTTCATGTCTTCGCACTACTGCTACATCTTCCGCAACCATTCGCGCTTGTTCCCTGTGTGCATGTGCATGCTCCCACAGTCGCATGTCAAGCGATACATCCGTTGCAATCTGTTCCCAGCTCGCATCACCTCGTGTGTCTGTCCGTCATCCGTTCTGTCCCTGCCAGCATGTTCTTTCGGTTCGTAACAGAACAACAACACAAGGAGGGAATGACACGAGGGAACAACAATGCAACAAGGAACGACACAATGAGGGAACAGCCACACAATGAGGGAACAACAACACAACAAGGGATGACATGATGACACATGGAGGGAATGATGACACATGGAGGGAATGATGACACAAGGAGGGAATGATGACACACTTGGAGGGAATGACAACACAATAACAGGGAACAATGGTGCAACAGTGGCACAACAATGGGGGAACAACAACACAATGACAACAGTCCCTGCTCTTGCTCTAAATGCAAGGCAGCAGGGGCTGATTTTATTTTATTTTGTTTTGACTAACCACCCTCACTCCCCTTGGATGAAGCTTTTTCAGTTCTTTATTATCCAGATGCCCAGTCCAGGCCCCTGCTTGGGAGGGGCTCCACTTTAGTATAGAATAGTGTTATTATGTACTTTATTATGTATGTATAATGTCAGTTTAGACTAACATGAGTCGGTCAACAACTGGTTGTAGCCCAAACTGACTACAACCAGTTGTTGGACTGGGACTGGACCACAACAAACCAGTTTCTTGTGGTCCAGTCCAGTTGTATATAGATTTTGAATGTAGTCAAACCAGTTGCAGTCCCAGTTCATTCCAAAAATGGAAAAAAAAACTGGACCAAACCAGACTTTAAAACACTACAGGTAAGAGGCCTGTGAGGCAGCAAGAAGGCATGTAAATAATTAAATATAAAATGAAAATTGGCCCTGCTGCCTTGCATTTGGAGCAAGGGCAGGGGGGCAGCTGTCGACAGTCATTGTACTGTCCCTGTCACTGTTGTTGTCTTTGTTATTGTTGTTGTTGTTGTTGTTGTTGTTGTCTTCATCATTGTAATGGTTGCTACCCCAGGGGGTACCATAGTTTGATGGTTTTATGGCAATATGTCATTGCTTGGCTACCTATTTTGATACCAATATTGCTTATGTAAGGAAAAACTCCTTGACATCCACCTGTGTACCCAGTTAGTAGCCTATATATTTGGTCATACTCTGTTGGTGCATTGTGGATTAGGGGTTCTAACCTGTAACCAAGTGTTACATTTTTTTTGAGTATCCTGCTATAGCCTGCTTTACAACTAAACTGTAGTTTGGGCTTCCCAACTCACAGTATCTTTCCAAACCCTGCTCTCTCTGTTTCACTCTCTTCTCTGCTTGCAGAGGGATATCTGTCCCTCATACTGCCTACTCTGAGCCTGCTCTTGGTCTACTGCCTATTCTCTGAGTGCCAGCTCATCAGCCAACAACTTTCTTACTTCAACCACATCAGCCAGTTTCAGCAAGATCCAGCTGTCTCTATCTCTTGGGTAGCTGTAGGACAGCTACATCCAGCCAGCCATGTCAAGATACACCCCAGCTGGACCTCCTGGAGGATCTTTGAACCCTCCTGCCAGCCATGGATCTAGAAGAGTGAACTACTCTTCCCTCAGCTCAATCAAGCCTGTCAAGCCCCTCAATACCACTCCCTTGAATGAGCCTAGCCATAGGCTCAGCCCAGCTCATCAGAGGCCTGGATTCCATGGAGGAGTAGTTGCTCCTCCTCACTACCTTGCTTCTGGAAGAGAACACTCTTCCTTTCTTTCTACTGGCTCAGCTGAACTCAACTATGGGTTCAAAACTCTTTTTACACAGCCTGTGGGCCACAAATCACCCCAGGGATCAATTAGATCCCTTCAAAACCTTGAAACAATGTGACACAACAGTGTTTATGATGGCACAGCCACCAGATGTGTCATAATGTCATCTACATTTGTTTGAGCTCACAACAAGTCAAGCTCACAGAAGCTAGATGCATACTTACAGTCTAACTCAAAGGGAAGCCCCAGGATCAGTTTGCAAGCTTCAGGACCTGTTCAACAACATGAAAACTCACAACAGACCAATTTGAGTGATGACACAGCCACTTGACATGTTCTCATGTCATTTGGATCCATTTGAGGGGCCTGCAAATCAAGTTCACTGGAACTTGATACAAAACATGCCTTTAATACTAAACCAAGTGTAAGACTTGGTTCTAAGATCCCAGGAACACTTCAAGGCCATGAAAACCTTTGACAACCTGAACTTGTTGATGACACAGCCACTCAACATGCCACTGTGTTGTCTGGAGCTTGAGGATTTGGTTCTAATGCATCAAGACAATGACATCACATGATGTCAAGTACAGTTACCATAATATCACGGTGTCCAACCACAACAGAGGGGGCAAACCTGCCCCCTCAAGATCAGCAACTTCAGGCCTTGAGAAACGAAGGGTCAGTGTATCCTCACCAGCTGTCAGAATTGGGGAAAACACCTGAAGATAGCCATGTCATGCCAGTGAGACGAGGTAGCAACGGACCATGGCACCTGGGGATGGACCGATTCACCATGAAGACACAACAGTCTTCAGAAGCTGTGAAGTACAGCCCATTAGGAAACCTCTTTGGGTTATTGCAAACCCAAAAACCGGCTTCATGAGAACCCTCCCCAGCATCATATTGTGAACATAATGATACAACAGAGCCTGACATGTGTTATGTCCCATGCAACCATGCTCCATAACCCCTACCCGACTCCAGAAAATCATGTTACTATCGTTCTGTAGGTGCTACACCCTTGCACATCCGTGTGCACTTGAGTGCAACCTGCACATGTACATCTGTGCATGCAGCATATGCTCATCCATCATTGACCACATGCATCTCTCACTCCAGTATATCATGCTTGTGCCGCTCCCTTGCTCTTGTCTCGGTCATCAATACTGCCTCATCCCCATGCCATTGCAATTCCATGTGGTATTACCCCCTTGCTGAACAATCTGCACATCCAAATATGTTCCCGCATGTGTCTTCTTACTTGTTCTGTACTATCTCACTCACACTTTTATTATCCACCTTCCTATTTGCTCATTGCAATTCTTTATTTAAGTATGGTTATCTGAAGCTATGCTGCTCCATGCAAGGAGTGCTGTTCTTCCTATGTAGCTTAAATACAATGTAGCTAAGTTTCTTGTAACTCACTTGTTAATCGAAAATCGACATTGAACACCCAATTCCCATTCTCATTAAATCCACCTCCTGTCACCACTCACGTGTGCTTCACTTGCACGTGTGCACATGACCACCACAGTCTCGCTCTAAAGTTACAGTCCATCCAGAAACTGAACAAGAGGCGCAACCCTATTGGGAAAGTGGTTGAAGCCAAGACTGTGTGTTTTAGCATAGCTCTGCATTCACCCAACATCAGCTAAGTCACCAGTGCACATTCTTGCGCTGTTCCCCAGTACTGCTGAGCTGTACCCGATCCTTCCTACGACCCCATCCTACAGTGTTCCTGGTTCGTAACAGATACTACAGAACCCCCTCCTCCAGACAAGTATACCCATCTATGAGAACATTGGTGCTGTTATGAACCGAAATACATGATGCAAGGATGAGCGGGTCAAAGCGCGAGCGTGTGATAGCGGCGGCGGTGCGTGACGGTCTACGGTCGGCGGTCAGACTCGGCTTCAGCTACACGAGTTGGTGAGCTGCGCCTCCCTGCGCTACTAGCATGTCCGTTATTTCAAGTAAGGAGTTGGTCGCGCAGACTAAGGGAACTAAGAGCGAGAGCGTGGAATCGTTGTTGATTATTAGACTAAGGTTCTACATGTGCATAACAAAGTACTTATACATCTAACTAACAGAAGCGGCATGTTCCTAAGCTACGAGACCATGTGGAGCCTAAGTCTAAGAATATGGGATAGGGGTGAGGTTTCATACAATTGGAAATGATAATACTAAGTATAGTTCAGCATACGGAAAGACGGGACACCAGTGGTAAATGTGCATACAAGTCAGAGATCGAATCCTGGAGATAGCTGTTAGGGCGGAATGAGCGCAGAACAGGTGCAAGGCATCCGTGGGGCAAAGGACAGGGGTGTTGGCGAGGTGTGTGTGAGTGATCATAACAGGCGCAACAACTACACTGATGTCATGGATGGAGTCCAGGAAGCTTTACCGCCATGGCGAGAGGTGAACCACAAGAACCACCTCATCCCTCTTTAATGGCTGACTCCCTAGGCGGCCTACACATCAGGAATACGACCGCCGTGGTAGTCAGAGGCAGTGAGGTTTTCGACAGGGCCAGGTTTGTCAGGATTAAGTGCGTGAAAATCTGCGATAGCGTCCAATGCATTGACATTGTTGGCGCTAACCCACTCGAGACCTTCACTGGTCTCTTCATAACCCTTCCACTCTACAAGGTAGCAGAGCGGCATGTGGTAGCGATGCACTATAGCGGAGTCGCAAATGGCAGTGATCTCATAGTGCTCCTCACCATTGATGGTTTCGGGTGGAGGCGGAGATTGGATACGGCCAGGAATGGTGTTTGGAGTAGCAGGTTCGAGCATGGCGATATGGAAAACAGGATGAATGAGACACATGTTGGTTGGAAGATGGAGTGTATAGGAATGGGTACCGGGTTGAGCTACAACTTCGAAGGGGCCGGACATCTTGTCAGAGAGTTTCTTGGAGGGGCGCGTGACACGGAAGTAGTTGGCGTGGACATAGGCAGTCGAACCGATGGGGAGTTCAGGTGCTGCCATGTGGTGCGCATCAGCGTAGCGATGCTGATATTCCTGTGCGTCGATGATACTCATCTGCAATGATTTGTGAAGAGTGTCGAGGTCCAAGGCAAACTCGCGCTCGGTGTGAACCATGATATTTGGGTGGTAGCCCTTGTTGGTGAAGAAAGGCGTTGATGCGCGCTAACGACGCCTGGGCGCGGAATCTGTATATACGGCATTTTACAAGGCTTAGCTGCGATACCGGATATTGCCTAGCTTATTATCTTCTTCAGGACGACTCTTATGCACCACACAGCGACATCCATCCACGGAATCACCTTCCCTCGACATCCTTTCGACTCTCGCAGCGCTAGCTCCTCGCTTACGGCAACGGTCAACGATAGCGTTCGCTTAGCTATCGCTAGCTATTTCGCTGGAGACCCGCTTAGTCACCCTACTGCGCTTAGCTGTGTTAACATAGCCATCAGCGCTATCCATGGACATTGGACCACACCTGGGCTAGCGGTTGTGAGCACGTTTGTGAGGCGGTTTTTGATATGGTAACTCTAGGTAACGGTCTAGCGATACGCGGTGCATGGAATTCTTTCATTCTTTTAGTTTATATTCATTACAGCCTTATCGGACTTTTCTTTATCCCATCAGTACTTGAAGTTTAGTATAAAAAGGCTTGTACATAGTCATTAAAAAAATCAGGAAATAGAG
Source organism: Tricholoma sp. MG77 (assembly GCA_003314665.1). Taxonomy (NCBI): domain Eukaryota; kingdom Fungi; phylum Basidiomycota; class Agaricomycetes; order Agaricales; family Tricholomataceae; genus Tricholoma; species Tricholoma sp. MG77. The sequence goes on along the minus strand of QMFE01006701.1, from coordinate 7,059 downwards.
ACTCAACGCTTTATCCCCCTCACTTCGTAATAAAGATCAGAAAAAGATCTTAGCTCTTCGCTCGCTTCGTCCGCTCCGCTCGAACTTCGTCGACCTCGTCTAGTAACATTGTCAAGAAACACAGTAGCTACGTAATATCGCCTTCACTCATCTTCCTATGTCACTCGAACTACTCCGCTTTTCCTACTAAACGGTTCTAACCCCGCTAGCGATTAGCTAGAACGACCGAAGCACAGCTAGCGCAAGCTAAGCTAAGCTAGTGTTACCTAGACCCAGCAGGAGGTTTATTAAGCAAGCTACAACACAGGAGGCTCTTATCGAAGGGAGAAACCGAGACCCTTTGAACTAACTACCCGTTGATCAAGTTGTTTTTGTGTGTTTCCCTCTGGGAGAGCGCAGACGACCATCAGCGTGATGCCCGTAGTCGTGCTCAGAGTGTTGTTGTATGTGAACTCAGCAAGGGGTAAAAGGTTAGCCCAATCTGACTGGCGATAGTTGCAGTACATGTGGATGTATTGTTCGAGAGTTTGATTCGTGCGCTCAGTCTGGCCATCAGCTTGAGGATGATAACCCAACGTGAAGTGAAGACGCATGTTGAGAGTGTCGCTGAGAGCGCGTGTGAACCACGAAATAAATTCGGAGCCACAGTCGGATGTGTTATGGTTGGGAACTCCATGTTTGGAATAGACGTGCATGATGAACAAGAGAGCAAGGTCTTCTGAGTTGATGGTGTCAACTGTGGGTACAAAGATGCCTTGCTTAGACAGGCGGTCAACAATGATGAGGACCGCAGTGCAGCCACAAGAGGGTGGAAGTTGCTTGATGAAGTCCATAGATATAGAGTCCCAGGGGTGAGGCGGAGCCGGAAGCGGCTTAAGGAACCCGTATGGTTTGTGCCGCGGGGACTTGCTGCACTTGCATGTGATGCACAAGTCACAATACAATTTGACGCACAAGTCGCAATACAATTTGACAAATGGGCGGAGCCCTGGCCATGTATATTCTTGGAGTACTTGTTTGACAGTATTCGTGATGCCGACGTGACCTGAAACAATGTGATCATGCTTATACTGTAAGACACGAAGATGAAGATCACTGTAAGCGGGAACGTAGATCCGTTCCTGGAAACCAACATAGCTGTCAGAGTCATAGGAATAGGGCGGACTAGTGAAGGGCGGGGAAGTGCATGGAGTGCCGTGGGCTGTGGAACTGGAATTAACTTCGGGAATGAGGTCGGGAGTGATAACAGGAATAGGATTTGAGGTTTTCAGCAGAAGTGGAATGACCACAGGATCAAGTGGTAGTGCCACGTGGATATTGTCATGAAGCTTGACTATGTCGAGAATGTGAGTACAACGCACGTGGATGACCGGGAAAGTGTTAACGACAAGCACGTGTGTCGCGCAGACTTGCCGTGAGTTGTTCATGGGAAAAGACGGGGCGATAATTGTGCGGATTAACAGTCGCATAATCACTTCTCCCCTCCTTAGGGCAGATGTCCCATTGTCTAGTAAGAGCATCTGGCTTCGCGCCAAGGTGGCCAGGATGGAAACAGATGACAAGATTGAAGGCTGAGAGGTACTCGGACCAGCACACCTGATGGCACATAAGGACCTTCATAGTGGAAAAGTATTCGAGATTTTTGTGGTCTGTGACAATGTCTATGGGGTCGCCTGAGCCTTCTAGGTAATGACGCCATGTCTTGAAAGCTTCGAAGATAGCGAGAAGCTCCTTGTCATGAACATTGTAGTTGACTTCAGCGCTGGAAAAGGTGCGAGAATGAAAAGCGATTGGGTGGATCTCGCCGTTAGGCAAGCATGTGGAGAGAATCCCCGCGAGAGCGTAGTCAGACACATCAGTTTCAACGAGTAGTGGCACGTCGGGCAGCCAAGAAGTGAGAATGGGCACCGTAGTGAACGCCGTCTTCAACAGGTTGAACACATCCTGACAGGCAGAGCTCCAGGTCCAAGGTGCATTCTTGCACATGAGATGTGTGAGCGGAACGCAGATGTTGGAATAATTCCAAATGAATCGGCGGTAGAAATTTGTGAACCTGAGGAAGGACTGAAGGTCCCTAACCTTGTGCAGCCCAGGCCACGAGGTGATGGTTTCGACCTTAGTGGGGTCCATCGTGAGTCTGTCTGGGGTAAGGATGTAACCCAGATATTCCACCATGTTGGTGTTGAAAGCACACTTTTCCGCTTTCACGAATAGTTTGTGCTTGTGGAGGTGGCGCAGCACCTCATGCACAATCGCGCGGTGCTGCGAGAGATCGCCATTGGAGTAAACAAGAATGTCGTCGAGGTACATGATTACGGAGACATCCAGCATGTCGCTGAAGATGTCGTTCATGAAGTGCTGGAATGTGGACAGAGCATTGGTGAGGCCCTCTGGTATGACCAGCCACTCGAATGACCCATACTTCATGCGGAACGTGATCTTCCATTCATCTCCTTCTGCTAGTCGCATGAGATGATACGTGTGGCGGAGATCGATTTTGGTGTAGAGACGTCCCTTGCGAGAGGTATCGAGGAGGTCGTTGATGAGTGGGAGAGGGTAACGATCCTTCTTGGAGATTTTGTTCAATCCACGGAAGTTGCAACACAAGCGCAGCGAGCCGTCTTTCTTCTTAGCGAATAGGATGGGGGCACCGTGACCGGACTTCGAAGGGTGAATGAAACCGTAGTTGAGATTTTCTTGAATAAACGTCTGGAGTGTTTGTTGCTTGAGAGCCGAAAGGGAATACAGATGGCTATGAGATGGAGGTGATGCCCCTTCCTTGAGATCGATCTTCAGGTCGTAAGGGCGATGCTTGGAGAGCACCTGCGCCTTTTGCTTACTGAATATGTCTGTGAATTCGTGATACTCTTCCAGAACGCCCGCGAGAGGGTCGTAAGGCACGGCGCTTGACACGTTAGCGGAAGCTTTCGTCAGACAACCAGAGTTTGTATGATTGAGTACCAGGATCTTTGAGGATGGCATGAAATGCTTGCACGCCCACAATCAAAATGTGCAGGGCACTAAGTGGTGATTCAGGACTAGGAGTTGGGGGTGAACACGGCGGGTCATGCAGAGGGATTGGTGGTCCATCCACGTCTGGAGCATCCTCGCAAGTCACGTGCAGCAAAGCACGGTGGCCTTGCGGTACAGATTTCTGCCGATCAGCGGCGATAGACGGAACAGAAATTGGATTTACTGGTGAGATAAATGGATGTGCTGAAGAATCGGATGGGGGTGTACAAGCGGGCGGGGCAGCACCACAAGACGGGGACAACGTCATATTGGATGCGGATGTATTGCGCATAGAGTGTCAGGGTGCTAGTCGGCTCAATGACCAGTCAATCTGAGGATTATATTGGATGAGCCAGTTATATCCAAGCACTACTTCACAGGACTTAGCCAGATTAGTCACATAGAACACGACTTTCTGATTCTCACCAGTGGGCAACAGGAATTCAAGATTTACAAGACTTTCCAAGACAGAGTTACTACTACCGTCAAAGAGATGCAACAGGATTTTAGTGGCGAGAGGCGCCATGGACAATAAGTGCTTAGCGATAAATCGTGGGTCAATAAAGCAATGTGACGACCCAGAATCGATGAGAGCATGGAACATGATTTTAGAGTTGGAAACAGATGAAGAGGTAAGTGGGATGTAGAGCATGTTAGGAGCGGGAAAAAGAGCAGATGTGCTGAGACAGATTCTGGCAATTGCACCTTCAGGTTAAGCGCAGCCCTCAGGTGGTGCCGAGGATTGAGGGCTGCTTAGGCATTTCCTGTGCTCGGGTCCCATTCCACTTTGGCGTGGTGTGCCTCAGTGGTAACATCTAAGTCTTCTTCGAGAGCCGACTTGCGCTGCGATGCTGCAGAACTCAGGTATTCGCACAAGTGATAGAAATGCTTGGCAGAGCCACAGTAGAGACATTGCTTCTCCTCTTTACGCAGCTTGTACTCACTAGGATGTAAGTGACCCTCTTCGAGGTATGGAGCTTGCTGAGGGGCCGGATCAGATAGCCAGCTTAGCAATGATGGAGTGTTACTGATTGGCAATTCGGGAGATGGGGAACGGGAGTTCCATGCAGCGGCTATACATTGAGCCAGGGTAGGAAGTTTACCTGGACCATTTTGCAGCTTGCATTTTTGGACAGGAGTGGATCGAGGCATGAGATGACGAGAATGAATGTGGAGGTCAAGAATAATATCAGGGATTTTAGTCTAATAATACTGTTATGAACCGAAATACGTGACGTGAGGACAAGTGGGTCAAAGCGCAAGCATGCGATAGTGGCGGCAGTGCGCAATGGTCTACAGTCAGCAGTCAGACTCAGCTTCAGCTACACGAGTTGGTGAGCTGTGCCTCCCTGCGCTACTAGTGTGTCCATTATTTCAAGTAAGGAGTTGGTCACACGGACTAAGGGAACTAAGAGCGAGAGCATGGAATTGTTGTTGATTATTAGACTAAGGTTCTACATGTGCATAACGAAGTACTTATACATCTAACTAATGGAAGTGGCATGTTCCTAAGCTACGAGACCATGTGGAGCCTAAGTCTAAGAGTATGGGATAGGGGTGAGGTTTCATACAATTGGAAATGATAATACTAAGTATAGTTCAGCATACGGAAAGACGGGACACCAGCGGGAAATGCGCATACAAGTCAGAGATCGAATCTTGGAGATAGCTGTTAGGGCGGAACGAGTGCGGAACAGGCGTGAGGCATCCGCGGGGCTGGTGGGATCAGAGAGTCGAAGCACGCTCGCATTGTAGAGGTGTGGACTGGGGGGTGCGGATGTGCACGGGTGTACGTGAGTGCGGAACGAGAAGGGACAGGAATGGGAACAAGAATTGAAAGTAGGCAAAGGACAGGGGTGTCGGCGAGGTGTGTGTGAGCGATCATAACAGGTGCAACAACTACACTGATGTCATGGATGGAGTCCAGGAAGCTTTACTGCCATGGCGAGAGGTGAACCACAAGAATCACCTCATCAATGAAAGTAAATGATACCATTATCACCTGCCATGGTGCCTGAATTCGCTCAGAGACGAATTCTACGTGAAGGTAAACCAGTACATCAATGCAGGATGGTGGGAACCGAAGTCGGTACCACAGGCAGCCCCAATGTTGTGCATGAGGAAGAAAGATAACCACCTGCGGACGGTTATTGATGCTCACCAACGAAACGAAAATATGGTAAAGGATGTAGCACCCTTACCTGATCAGGAGGTTATATGAGAGGATGTGGCACGAGGGAAGATACAATCCAAGATTGATCTCTTGGACGCCTATGACCAAGTTTGTGTACGTGCAGAGGATGTGAATAAAACCATGTTGACGACGATCACAGGCATGTATATTAGCCACATCATGCAACAAGGGGACTGCAATGCACCAGCCACCTTCCAGCAGCTCATGATGTTGATATTTCGCAACATCATCGGGCGCTACATACATGTATACCTTGATGATATATTCGTATTCTCAGATTCAACCAAGGAGCACAAAAGACATTTGAAGGAGGTGTTTGACCACCTGAGATCAAACACCCTCTAGCTCACGTGGTACAAGTGTGATCTCTACTCTAAGAGAGTAGATTGTCTGGGCCATATCATCAATGATAGGGGAATCCACCCCAATGCAGGCAAATTGGCTCGCATTGTAGACTGGAGGAAACCCTGCAACTACAATGACATCCAACGCTTCATAGGACTGGTCAACTACATGGCCAACTTCTTGCCCGATGTTACCACCTACACCGGACCGCTCATGGCAATGACGCAAAATGGCACGCCATTTCAATGGCATCCTATCCACCAACAATGCTTCGACATGATTAAGCGCATCTGCCAGAAGACCCCCATCATACATCCCATAAACCCCAAATTGGGAGACCTGATATGGTTGATATGTGATGTGTCAAAGATGGGTGTCGGAGCAATGTATGGACAAGGACCAACATGGCAGCAGTGCCACCCCACAGGTTTCATGTCAAAGAAATTCACAACAGCGCAACAGAATTACACTGTCCATGAATTGGAGACCCTCACGGTACTCGAGTCTCTCCAACGTTGGGAAGATGAGCTTGTTGGGTATAGGATCCATGTAATTACAGATCATAAAGCCCTCAAGTTCTTCAAAACACAAGCAGTCCTATCCCATCATCGATGATGATGGATGGACTACATGTCCAGATTCGACTTTGACATTACTTATGTCAAAGGCGAGCTTAACAAAGTAGTGGATTGCTTATCCCGATACTATGAAAATGATACCGTATCCGATGTATCTGAGCCTTATGAGTACATACACGCTGATGCACATATAGACCCAGAAGGGGGCAATCTGCCAGAACCAAGATTCCAGGAACTGATTAGCCACACAATCAAGCTACAAGCGATACATGCAAGTGAGCACAGACAGAGTCAGCGCATACAAGAACATATCAATGAGCACGATCTCGAAGCACAGATCATGATGGAGGCCGAACAGGGGGACTCTACGAGCCTCACTCAGGAACCTGCCCCTAATCAACCCAACGACAATACGGCATTGGGAGACTTGTTGTTTCAGTGAAACTTGGATAAGCTGCTGACAAGCCTGGAAGATGATACATTCCTCCAGGCAATCAAGGCCAGGTATCCTCATGATGAACTCTTTTCGTTAATTGAAAAGAATCCACTAGATTACAAAGAGTTCTCCCTACGTGAAGAACTCATATGGACCACAAACCCGTGCGGGGACCTGGTGGTCTGCATACCACAAGATTGCGAAATCATCACCAAGCTGATTGACCAAGTGCATAACTCACTGGGTCACTTTGGTGCCCAACACACCACAGAGTACCTTCGACAATGGTACTGGTGGCCACATATGGGGAGTGATTTACGCAAGTTTTGCGACTCCTGTGAAGCCTGCGCCCATGCAAAGGGTTCAACTAAACAGCCAATGGGTAAACTACACCCTCTACCCATCCCCACCAAGCCATGGGACTCAATTGGAATGGACTTTATAGGCCCATTCCCGGAATTCAAAGGCTATAACTACTTATGGGTGATTATCTG
>QMFE01006693.1:0-10685 GCA_003314665.1 Tricholoma sp. MG77 | reverse complement strand
ATAATAGGGCTGTAGGTAAACAATACCAAATAAGGGGAATAGAGTAGGATAGAAAGAAATGAAATGGAAGTATAAACAATAGATAGGGAATAATATATACCTGGGGGTTGTCTGTAAGGGGACAGCCCATCGGACCTCCGCATGGACTCCGCTGCACAGCCACGTCGGACCTTTATCGGACCTCTGCACTGTGCAGTCACTTCAGACCCTTATCAGACTTCCACACAGTTTCTAATGTGTAGCCACATTAGACTTTTATCGGACTTCCGCACGGTCCCCGCTGCACAGCCACATCGGACTTCCGATGGACTTCCTATCTGGTTCCCTCATGTTTGCTTAGCAGCCTCATGCCTCGGCTATCACCTCATTGCATACCTCATGTAGACCTCATGTATTTAGGTATATAGTTGTCGCACCCTAGCAGAGGATCCTCAGAGCTTTCTCTTAGGATTCCCCTCTGCTAGGTGAGACTCTATCGTGTTCTGTAGTCCAGTCAATATAACTTAGGATTCCCCTCTGCTAGTCGGATCGCCTCACCGTCGTCGTCCAGTACCGACTCCTAGGAGTGCGTATGGACTCCGTCGGGTTCCTGATCGGGCCCGGTGAGGTTGCCCTTACACCAACTCCTTTTCCTCCAAATCCACTGTACCAAACCCTTTATTGGGTAAGGACAGTAAACTCCTACCCTCAGAGCGTCAACGTCGCATGGACAACAAGCTTTGTCTCTTCTGTGGCGCGTCCGATCATCAGGTGAAGGAATGCCTGCGCTCGACATCCGCCGCGAAAGCGCACACGTCGACCGCCAATGCTTCTACCACCGCTTAGCCCACTGCGGCAGTCCTGCACACACAGTAAAGCATCCTACCGCTGCGCGCCTTCACAGGAGTCCGCAATGTGTTCGCTCAATTCCAGTCCCTTCTTATCCTCAACATCTTTCGGTATTCCTGTATGTACGTTCCGCTGTTGTATATTCTACCAGCGTTGAATGAAAAGACCTTGTGTCAATCTGTCTATTCCTGTGTGCACCGAGCTGCATGTGAAGTTATGATTTGTTTAGCCTGGACTCGCAACAGTTCCCCAGTTCATAAATGCCTAGCATTAGGCGAGAACTATTGGTGGAGCGCCCATCAAGGTTTTAGCGTTTAGGGCAAATATTTTGTTTTCTTTCAGCGCCGACATCTGTGCCCTCCTGGTATTGCGCGCTACCGCCTGGCAACCCTTACTATCTTGTACTCTGTCAATCCGCAGCGGTCACAAAATCTGTCATTCTAGTTTTTCCTGTTCATCGGCTTGGGAAGCCTCCCTTAAAAGGGGGATAGGTAACCTATTATGCTGACTTATACATTGATCCGCACGCGTTGCAATGCCGTGCATCACGTTCTTCGTGCACTTGCGCGCAGCATGCACTTCTGTCTTCAGTACTCATGTTCATTCTGTTCTTATTCTCACTGTTCTCACTCAGGGCCAAAGACAACATAAATTTGATATAAAAAGAAATAAGTTGGCGCGTAGTGCTGGGTTGTTTTGTTGTAAGGAGGCGACGGGGGCGTTTTGAGACCTCATCAGCGACGCTCTCTATGCGTGCCTGACCTCGTGCTCCTCTCCTCCCTCCTTCTCCTTCTCCTTCTCCTTCTCCTTCTCCTTGTCGCCGCCCACCTTTTTCCCGTTTGCCTTCTCGTTGACCTTGGTCGCGATGACCGTTGTTGCCACCACCATTGTCGCCGCCGTTGTTGCCATGGGCGTAGTTGCTGCCGCTGTCTCTGTCTCCACTGCCGCGTCATCCTTCTCCATTCCTCCCCAGCTCCCATCCTCCTTGTACTCATCCTCTACCTCCCACACTCCCGATCCCCTCCTCGACCCTCGTGACTCTTTTAGGAGCGTCTCGACGACTTCCATCAAGCGCTCCGTTGCCAACGTGGCACGCTCCTCGATCCTCCCGAAATGCTTCACCACCTCGTGCAACATCATACTCTGATTGTCGCACAACTCCTCGACCACCTGCGTCACCTTGGCAGTGAACTTGCTGAGCTTGACCGTATGGTCTCGCATCGTCGCCACCAGCTCCTCGACCCCATTCCTCTCCATCCATCCCGTGTATTCGTCCATGTGGGGGCGCTTCACCGCGCACCGTGCACCCGTCGCCTTTGCACCGCTCGTCTCCTTCTTGGATTGACCAGGCATGCTAGGCAAAGAAAATAAAATCTAGAAAACAAATAAATAAGAAATCTGGCCACTCGCTGGCAACCCTGTCGTCCTGGGTCGTCCCTGCACGGGTCGCACCTCGTCAACCGGATGTTCAACGCCCAGTAACTCCAGGTGCAGGTCCGCCCTGCCTCCATGCATTTGACACACGCGAGCGTCCCGCGTCTGTGCACTGCATGCAGCGCCACAGCGGACTCCTCCTCCTCTTCGTCGTCGTCTGACTCAGGCGCCGTTGATACTTTGCGCTTTCACGCAGATGTCTCCCCACTCCCGTCCTCCCTTTCCCGCTTCTGCTGCATGATCCGCGCGTCCAGCCGCTCCTTCTCCTTCTTCTTTCGCTCCCGGTCCTTTCTCTCCTTCTCCAGCTGTTCAGCTTCCTCCGCCTTCTTCCTCCTTTTCTCCGCTGCCGCTCATTCAATCACCTGAATCCTCGCCTGCAGTGCTACCTGCTGCCTCTCCAATTCCGCCTTGACTTCACCTTCGTCGTCTGAAAGGACGAGGACAGGGGTTGAGGCGCGCTTGGGCATCACGGGCACGATAACGCGGGGGATGGTCCGAGCTCCTGTGGTTTTGCGGATAGGTGTTTGTTCCGACATGTCGCTGGAGGTGTGTTTTGATGTGGGGGTTAGAAAGATTGAAGTGAAAATTCAACCAAAAGAAGCTTCCTCCTGTCAAAATATTTGGTCATGTGTTGTCCCGTCACTGATCCTGTCAAGGTCTCGATCTTTGATTGATATCAACTATTCTTAGCTCCCATCAAATTCTTGTGATCAGCTTCTTGAGCCCGCCTGATGTAGCGTTTTCCCGCCGCCTAACGTGTTTTGTCACCGTCAACCTTGCTACTCTATGCACTGTTTACGTGTATCGCTCACTTCCCGCTCATCCTTCGCTCATTTTCTAGTCATGTTCGCTCATTTATTCGCGTGTCTGATTTTCCAGTCAAGTCATATTCCTGGCCTGAAGTCTTAGGCCCTTCTGGGAAAAGGTCCTAAAAGGGGGATACTGTTATGTCCTGTGCAACCACGCTCCATAACCCCTACCCGACTCCAGATAATCATGCAACATCGTTCCGTAGGTGCTACACCATCGCACATCCATGCACACTTGAGCGCAACCCGCGTGCGTACATCCGCGCACGGAGCGCACACTCACTCGTCATTGACCGCGTGCGCTCTCGCTCTCGCTCATCGTGCCTGTGCCACTCCCTCACTCTCGCACCTTCGCGCTCGTCTTGGTCATCAATACTACCTCGTCTCCATGCCATCACAAGTCCATGTGGTATTACCCCCTCGCTGAACGATCTGCGCATCCCAATACGTTCTTGCATTTGTCCTCTTACTTGTTCAGTAACATCTCGCTCACGCTTTTATTATCCGCCTTCCTATTCGCTCATCGTTATCTTTTATTTTAAGTATGGTTATCCGAACTACGCCGCTCCGCGCATGGTGTGCCGCTCTTCCTACGTAGCTTAGTTCCTTGTAACTCACTTGTTAATTGAAAATCAAACCGACTTCGAACACTTCCTTCCCGTTCTCGTTAAAGTTTATTTCCTGCCGCAACCCGCGCGTGCTTCACTCGCACATCTGCGCGCTCACGCCGCGCTCGTCTACTCACGCTCCGCTCTCGCATGTGTGCGCACGACCACCACAGTCTCGCTCCAAAGTTACGGTCCACCCAGATACCGAACAAGAGGCGCAACCCTATTGGGAAAGTGGTTGAAGCCAAGACCATGTGTTTTAGCATAGCTCCGCGTCCGCCCAACATCAGCTAAGTCCTCAGTGCACGTTCCCGTGCTGTTCTCCAGTACCACTGAGCTGTATCCAATTCTTCCTATGACCTTGTCCTTCCTAGCCCGTTCGCGGTTTGTAACACAGTCAAGGACAATAGCAACTAAATATAATATGTACAAACATTGGGCATTGCCCCTTATCACCACACTGGGTGACTTCCCATAAGGATCGCATCAGGAAAGCCTGAAAATACTTTTTCCTCCTTTTGTTTCTTAACATTGAAAATAAGTGAAATAAGAGATGTAAGTAAAGAATTTCCTTATATTGTACTTATCCCGAACCACATTTACGTGCAACTTAGGTCAAGGTCATCTTTTTAAGTATATAAGGATGGTAAAGAAAATAAAGCGTGTTAAGAAATATATAAGCCATATGGGTACTTGTAAGTACTTGCCATGACCTGTTGACCTCGAGTACTCATATACTCGTGGGTTTGGTACTTGTGGATCTGAGTCACCCATGGGAACATACTCATACAGATCTGGGTATAGGTTTTAAAAGTTTTGATACTCATGAGTTTGGATCCAGGTCACTCGCAAGTGCACTTGTGCTATGCCTTACTTGTATATGCAATTCCCACTGGTGTCCCATCTTTCTGTTTGCCGAACTATACTTAGTATTAAGAAACCTCACCCCTATCCCATATTCTTAGACTTAGGTTCCACATGGTCTCGTAGCTTAGGAACATGCCACTTCCATTAGTTAGATGTATAAGTACTTCATTATGCATGTGTAGAACCTTAGTCTAATAATCAACAATGATTCCATGCTCTCGCTTACAGTTTTCTTAGTCCACGCGACAAACTCCTTATCTGAAATAACGGACACACTAGTAGTGCAGGGAGGTGCAGCTCACCAAACTCGTGTAGCTGAAGCCGAGTCCAACCACTGACTGTAGACCATCGTGCACCGCCACCACTATCGCATGCTTCATCCCGCTCATCCTCGCGTCACATATTTCGGTTCGTAACAGACCTTCCGAATGCACCAATGACTTGATGGGTAATGTATCTGTCCCTTTTTGATTTCAAAATTAACCATGTGCTGGTGGAGAAACACCAGGCACTGGATGGACTGTTGCAAAGGAGGCAATCCACAGAAGACTCGGAAGATGAAGACACCAAAGACTACTTAGACAAGTTCATCAGCTACACGTCATTCTCCAACGCAGAAAATTCCCCCCTCTTTCCACTTTCCACTCAGTACTCTCTTCCCCTTGCCTCCTTGACAATCTTCACAACAGAACTGCTGTACTCACTAATAAGCTCCCTATGTGCCATCCCCAAAACACCATTTGGTGAATATGGTTTGCCAACAGTAATGTCTACAATGTGTGGCTTGACTCTCAATGAGGATGACAACTTATATGATGACCTTGTGGGTTGTATTCACAAGTACAATGGGTTCTCTTTCAACCCAGCTTTTCATGATGCAGAGAAACCAGAGGGGTCACTCGTTGATCATTCTTTATTAAAATCCACAGATTCCATGACTTACACAGGACATGAATTCAAGCATAGAAAGATTGCGACGATGGCATGGGTCTAAGTATCATTGGGGGAAGAGATTCATGAGGTCGAGGTCACCTTGTATGGCTATGAGTACATGTCACAGTTGGCAGAAGGTGAGTCGCCCCCTGTTCTCCATGACCCCCACATGCATCCTGGCATGTTGTACATGCCTGATCACCCCACTTCACGACGATGTTACAACAATGTGAAGTACCAAGATGTAGACGTGGCTGACATTGCTACTATCTCTCATATCCATGGACAGCAAGAGGGTGAGCCTGAAGGGCTCTGGGAATTGATGCTATGTTATCTGAAGGATAATGTGCTACCTGAGTTTGAGACTCCCCAGCAACATCAGACATTTCTCAAGCAGTCTCACAACTTCATTGTACACAATGAGCATTTATGGAAAATTGAGAAGAAAGGTGGGAGCCCCTGACTCATTATTACTGACATGACCAAGTGACAGTTTCTGATTGCACAGGCTCACAATGAAGTTGGTCACTGAGGACATGACACAATGTACAAACTTCTCTTTGACCATTACTATTGGCCAGACCTTTACAATTCCGTTGCATACTTCATTTCATCCTGCTATGCCTGTCAACTTCGATCTCGGTTCCACCCACATGTCCCTTTTTCTGCTACATGGAATACTGCAATTCTGTGATGGTTCGATCTTGACACCATTTATATGGAAAAGGGATATGGTGGCAAGAACTTCCTCCTGCAGGCAATTGAACTGTCCATTGACTGGCCTGAAGCATGAGCTTCAGCAAAGAATGACTCTGAGGCTTGGGCATTATTCATACATCAAGAGATTATCTGCCACTTTGGATGTATACCCTTCTGTGTGACTGATGGCGGACCTAAATTCCAAGGCATGGCAGAGATTCTCTTCAAGCAATATGGTATAACCATCATTATTTCGTCACCTTACCATCTGCAAGGAAATGCTACCATTGAATATTCTCACACCACTCTAGGAAATTCAATATGATGCACGTGTGGGGAGGACTCAGGTAAATGGCCGCTTTACGTCCATGCAGGGCTCTTGGCAATGTGTTGCACAGTTTGTCACATGACAGGGTATTTTTTACTCTATGGCCATCATCTGATCCTTGTGTTCAATATTGCTGACCATACCTGGGAAGTTCTAGACTGGTATGCTGTTCACAGCACCAAGGATTTGATCATGATTCACATACAACAGATTCTCAGATGAGACAAGAAACTAGCTGCAGTGCATGAGGAGGCATTCTTCTCTTTCAACTTCCACCAGCCATACAGAGCGGTTTCACATTTTCTGTCTCGCCGAACCTAACCTGGCTCCAGTTCATTAAGTTTGTGCATACATGGCAAGCAGTTCAGTTCAGCAGGGAGCAGGCAATTTTGGCAGACAATCACACTCAAGAACCATGGCAGATAGTACACAGAGTGGGCAGGGTTCTGAGCCCTTTTCGGGTGTGTTTGTTGCTGTCAGGGTGGAAGAAGGTTTGAGGAAGGCGAGGGGTCTATGAGTAAAGGCTCCTGAAGGTTTGATGCATCTGGAAGTTCGACAGTCCACTTGCCTGACCTCAGCAAGAGCAATTTCTGCTAAAGCATCCACTTCCAGGCTGACACTTATCAAGGCACCCCCAGGTGTGAGACCTTCGGCCAGATACCAATATGAGGTTTTACCACCTGAAGGAGAGCAGGGCAACAAGGCACCGGAGTTGCTAGGTGAGCCAGAAGACGTGTCTGGAAAGGCTGTTGGCTCTCAGAACAGCACTGTAATCCAGGCAGGTTCAAAGGTCCTCCAAGTGGCAAAGGTCAGTCGAAAGCGGGCAGTGACTAGTGAAGCACCAGGAGCCTCGGAGCACACACACACTCGGATCCATCCTCCTCTTGCATCAGCAGCAGACTTCTTGCTGACACACTTTGATGAACTGCAGAGTGGGGGCTTGCTCGATGCATGGCAAGATGGAGTGGCTACGAACGCACAGGCGGCTGGACTGTGGGCAACTGGAGACAAGGGAAAGCTTCCCTCGCCAATGGCAGTTGAACCAAGGGCATTGACATGGGCAGAGAAGGGAAAAGGAAAGGCAGCTGCAACACCAGGCTCAAGTCCTGTAGTCAAGAATCCTTTTCACCATCAGTCAATGCAGGACATCTACCATACATGTAATGCAGATGCAGCTTGGTCAGTAGCACAGGGTCTGGTGCCACCAGGAGACAAACATCACCCAGCAGGTTATACCCCAGTAGGTGGAGTTACATACAAGGTGGTCTCCCCCAAGGATAAGGGACTGAGCACTGGGAGGAGGCTGTTCTCACAGTATTGGGAAAACATGGAAGGTGATGCACATACACGGCAGGGACCATTGCAGACGGGGCCATGTAGTGCCCAGGAGGGTGCATCAGCTCGTGTACAGCTAGGAGAACATGTACCTTTCACTGAAGTGGCTGTGCATGCATGCATAGAGCCAGGACTGCAGGGTCCGCAGATGGCTAGAGCAGCTCACACACATGAACATCCAGGTCAGCAGACTGGATTACCAAATGGTGGCATGCACTGACATTTCTGCAGTGGCAGGTGTCCTGGCAGACCTGCATATAGATATAGCTGAGGCGATTTGCATGCATGAGCAGAAAGCAGCAGGGACTCTCACAGACCTACATCAAGCCATGCAGGCACCTGTACATGTACCCCAGCTAGATGATCATAGTCGACACAAGCATGCTGCCTTCCTGGCCCAGACATTGGCAGCAATTCCTTTGGCATCTCATCCAGTGGTGAATGCAGAGCTCGTTGCAGTGATAATGGCAGCATTGGGTGCAGGGGGGGCAATACCAGCAGCAGGTGGCAGCACCCCACCACAAGTGGCAGAATATTTTTCAGCGACAATTACGAACACCACGAGTGACCTTCCTATCACTGTGATCAAGGAGCTGCAGCACAGTTTCAAAAACTATATTCTGTTGTCACTATCCATGCACAAGGCTTGTTCGAACACTACTAGGGCTACAGATCTTTTCGACACGGAGATCAGACTCAACGAAAAGGGGGAAATCAAGCTAAAGCAGAAAACACTGACAGCGGCAAAGGACTATTACCTCATGACAGACAATTTCATGGAAGTTCGGGAGAACTTTGTTTGAGGGATGCATAGACATTTGGTCTTGGGGGATGAAAGTGAGGATGGCAGTATGAAGGTGGCACAATGTGCTTCCATGTTTTCAGATTTCTTCAGCACAATAGCAGCACAACCCGACTTCACACTTGACTGGGGTTCGTACAGAGGCTATATCATTGAAACGTACACTTCATGGGTTGGTTGGAGAAACAACTTTTATGGGCTGATTTTCAATGAGAGTATTTTCCATCTTTACAAGATGAAGAATCTGATACCGTCTATGCTCAAACATTTGAAGCACCAAACAGGTGTCTCGCTTGGTGCGAAAGGTGGTAGTGGTCAGGGAGGAAGCAGCTGTTTTGCAGGGAACAGCAGTTTTGTGGGTGGTGGAAATTTTGTGGGTGGCAGTGGTTATTCAGGCAGGGGTGGTTATTCAGGCGTGTGGGGCAGGGGGCGCAGTGCTTACAATGGAGCCCAATACAATTCCTTTTGGGGGGGAGGGCACCAGCAGTTTTTTCCACCTTCCTTTTGTACACACCAGACCTCTTCCACAATCAGATGCTTTCTCTGTGCAGGACCACATCCCTACAAGGAACACCAAGGAAATGTGAAGCAATTGGTCCTCAGTGAGCACGGAAAATGGGTGGACAAGGCCTTGGGCAACCAGATCGTCTGCATCACATTCAACATCAATTTGTCCAGCTGCAGGCACCCCTCTTGCAACTTCAGCCACTCCTGCTCTCTGTGTGGTGGCCTCTCCCATGGATCTGATAAATGCAATACCTGACAACATCTTCCCGATTATTACCAAACTCAAGCCGGATGCTTGGGAGTGTGCTCTCAAGGATGCAGGCATCTTAGAGGAGTTTCAAGATATTCCAGTGGGCCTCTGGGAAGGTTTCCACTGTGGCCTAGAAAATTTTTCACTGTCATGCATGTCCATTCCGCCAAATCACTACACATCAGAAGAAGATGAGGAATTTGTGGTAGCAAAATACGCTGAGGAGATTGAACTGGGTAGACTGTCGCATGGTTACAATCCAGATACACTTTTCTCTATAATTGGACATTTTTGCACAGCTCCTCTTGCAGTCATTGACCAGGGCAATGGTAAATGCCACATCATTGTAAACCATTCTTATCCAAAAAATAAACATTGTGTTGATCTCGAAGTGTCCTTGTTTGACCCAACTGAAAAAATCATTATTGATCCCACGACAACCTCTATTAACACAATTATCAACTCTACAAAATTCCAGTGCACTTGGGGATCTTTCTCAGAATGTTACCTTCTGGTGGCTGATGCACCCAAAGGAGCTCAGGCAGCAGTATTTGATGTGGACTCCGCATTCCAAAACATACCTATCCATCCTTCAGCTCACCGTTTTCTAGCCATAATGATGAAAGGGTTGATTCATCTTGACCCTGTTTTGAATTTCAGAGCATCGCCATCACCGGGAATTTTTGGCAGGGTTGCAGATGCCATGGTCCAAATACTCATCAGTTGGGGCATTGAGGCAATCATAAAATGGGTGGATGATTTCATTTTTCTATGCTACCCTTCAAATTGCCTACCAGGAGGATCTTTTCAATACTCATACACCTCTGACCTCATATGGAGGATCACTGAAGAGCTGGGGTGGCCGTGGGCCCCCACAAAGTTTGTCGACTTCGCGACAGCTTTCATGTATATCGGTTTTTGGTGGGACCTGGAGGCAAAGAAGGTCAAGCTACTGGAGAAGAAGAAGGTGAAGTACCAGGACCAAATAGCCGACTGGACACAGGGATCAGTTCATAGTGCAAAGGAGGCAGAGAAGGTGATATGCACATTAAACCATGTCTGCTTGGTTGTACCAGAGGGGCGTTCAAGGATGGTCTCGCTTTACAAGTTTCAGGGCAGTTTCAGAACAGGCCAATCTTGGGAGGTGAAGCACAAGCTCACAACCATGGCAGGAGAGGACATGGAATGGTGGAGGGGATGGCTGCGAGATGAATTTGTAGGAATGGATATCACAACTCTCAGTGACTTTAGACCAATATATATGGACCAACTAATGGTGGCTTTA
>QMFE01006658.1:0-23174 GCA_003314665.1 Tricholoma sp. MG77 | reverse complement strand
TGGGAGGACGTGCAGTCTGGAGGTTCTCGGTAGCCTGTATTAAAGGAGATGAATGGAAAGGGATGAAGAGAAGGAAAGAAAAGGAAAAAACCAAGAGAGGATGGCAGCAATCATCAAAGAAGGTTGTGTTATGGTGACACTGACAGCCGAGAGTGGTGTAACGAGTGTTATACTGATCGTAAGGCTCGAGGTAGTCAGTAGCCCATCCAGCTGGTGATTGTTGTGTAGGACGACGACGAGCAAGGGATATATGGTGACGAGGAAGGGTTAATGCAGAGACGGAGGAGAGGAGGAGGGTCAGGGAAGAAAAGAGAGGGAATGAGAACATGATAGTCAAAAAAAAAAGAGTGTGAAGCAGGACAAAGAGTAATTTTTAATTTTGACATTTTTATAAGAATGTTTGTTTTGGTTGTACAAACAAAGACTCGATTTAACTGGTTACAGCGATGACAAGCGACGGTCTTGCTCAAAACCCTTTTGCTTCTTCTCATTCTCTCGATACAAATCCTTTTGACGACCCTTCTCCTACTCTTACCGCTGAAGCTCAACACCTAGAACAGTTGCAACAACGTGAACGCGACCTTGAACGTCGTGAACAAGATCTCAATGCAAAAGCAGATCACATACGACGCCATGGAAGAAATAACTGGCCACCATGTCTGTCCCTTGCTGCTCTTCTTCATTTGCCATTTACCCCTCTCCAGTTCTCCCCTTGATCTTCCATTCAATACAAGATGAGATCCCTGAAGCTTCTCGTCCCCTCATTACCCGCTTGTATCAACTATGGCTCGTCCTATCTCTCACTTTAATCATCAACATGGTAGCCTGTATTTTTATCCTCCTCGCAGGCGCTGCCGATGGCGGTCGTGATTTAGGCGCAAGTATAGGGTCAGCTGCCCCTTTCCCCCTTCCTTTTCATTCTCTCCAACCCATCTTTCAGTTACCTCTTGATCATCCCAGTCACTTCATTCCTCCTCTGGTATCGGTAGGCTTTCCCCCCCCCCCTTCTCATTTCTCCTCGGACCAATCCCTAATATCACTAAAGCCCTATATACAACGGTTACATGAAGGCATGTCCTATCCATCACTCCACGCCTTCCTCTTTTCTAATTAGTCTATAGGAGCAATCACTATACTATTGTAAGTATGCCAGCCGCCTTCTTCCCCCTTTTCATTTACAATCTCCATCCGTCAGATTTCTACTTCTTCTTTGGCGGATTCCACCTTCTTTTCAGTGTCTATATGTAAGCACGTCATGCACAGATCTCCCTCCTGACCGCCCCTCATCGTATCACACACACATACACACAGGATCATCGGCATTCCAAGGTATACACCACTTCTACCTGTTCCGAGGACAAACCTTCCCCCCCTTATCGTTTCTTCCGCAGCACTGGCTCAGCTGGCCTCATCCGGATGATCCAAATGTTCATCAAGCACTATTGGGTGGCTGCCATCCTCGGCCTGGTGGCAACTGTCGGTTGGACGATCCAAGGCCTCGGAAACGCGTATTATTACCGCCAAGTATGTGGAAATCAACCTCTGCTAATATCAATCTGACCAACTATACTAGATTTATGCTCACCACAATGCCGCGGGTCACACAATAGAAAAGGTCTGCTCTACATGCTCTCTCTTCCAATCAACTAATCGTACAATAGGCAAAATCCGAGTTGGCTACACATGGAGCAAAGGCTTACTTTACCCGAGGATGATATTTATGTTCACTATGGCACTCTGTAGCGTACGACCTAATGGAGATCTTGTGCCTGCCTCTTGCAACGTGGGATAACGCAAACCAGCAGGCCGCAGTATTCTCAAAGTAGACAAAATCGTGTATGTGGCTACAAGTACTCATGTTACAGACGTTTAGATGCATATACGATATGAAGATGAGCAGAGATGCGAGCGCTTGGGTAATAGAGATCATGCTGAGCATCCGCAATAATCCGTTTTACGTTACCTTCAGAAAGACCAGCAGAAAGAAACAAGGGTTCGACCGCGGGCAAAAATAGTTCATAGTCCATCCACTGAAGTTGACCCATCGTGAGTAAATCCGCACCTTGGGAACCCCTTAGCATTCGGATTTTTTAACTTTAGAGTCAAGACACTCACCACCGGGCCAGAACCCAACCGGGACATCGCAGTCCTGCGTGACGATGTTCTCAAAGACCTGCGTTTCAGCGAGAAGATCAACCAAGCGTCGAGGTACCGTCGGATCTATTCCTTGTCCCCTTAAACAAGCTCTGTACGTCTCCCAAAACGTTAACCATCCGTGAAGATCGGCGTCACCAGACCCATCGGTGGCGACCCCCTCTATTCTTGGGACAAAGTCGGGCTCTACGAGCAATATAACACCGCCAGGCCGAAGCAGCCGAGCCATTTCTCGTAGCAACCTCGAATAGTCGTGGATCTAACAAGCACATAGTGAGCAACCATGTGCGTGTCTTACACGACAACCATACTCCAGTTACTACAGATCGAGCGTGAACGAAATCAAAATGACTATCGGGATACGGCACGTTCGGTTGATCAAGGTCGCACAGCTCAAATCTACACAGACGGAAAAGATCTGAAGCTCAACGGGAAAAATAAAAAATAAAACGTGGCTTGGCTTACGTGCAATTGGGTGGTACGCTCCTTTAAACGGAGTCGAATTGGGCGTTCGTTTCCAGGCACCATGGAGAGGTTGATGCGCACTTACTTGGGCTGAATGGGGGCGAGGTCAACGCCAATCACGTCGGCTCGGGGAAAGTCATCTGCCATGTCTATCGCCCTAGCAGGCGAAAGATTTGGTAAATATCTCTCCCCTATCAAAATCCATTCGAGGACGCGAGCAGTGTGCTTACCAAAAGCCGCCTCCGGTTCCGAGATCCAGAACTGGAGGAAAAGCCGTTAATTTTCACTGATGGGGAGGGGAACGAGGTCAAGCGTACCTCGACGGCGTCGGCCAAATTGCAATGCTTCCTTCACGGGACCTACATAGTTTCTACCCCCAAAAACAAATTGTAATAATCGATGATGCCGGCCTGAACGCTATACAACATGAATGAATGAATCGATGGATGTGAGATGATGCAACATGAGGGGCAAAAAAAACATACTTCGATCTCGTCTTTGTCCGCCGGCAGCATATATCTCGGATTCATGGTATTCAGAACGCGGCCATGAACAGTTCTGAAGAATTCTGCATCGTCATCTCCGAGAATTGAGATGTCGGGTGGCAAGGACTCGTCAGACATGCAGGCGAGTAGCAGCGTGAAATGGGTCGCATAGCGCGCAGCCTCAAGGAAAGTGGACTGTGCGTTCTGGGTTGGAAAGCGTGGTGAGAAGGTAAACTTGTGGTTGACATGTTGTGCAGGAACATCACGATTGATGATCGGAGACACTCTTGAATGTTCCATCAATCAACGTTCAACCTTCATTCAATTTCGATATGTGTCCGTCTACTTAATGCTCGCAAAGCGAGACGGAAGTTCAACGATATCGCGCCCTTCCCGTGCTGAATATGCTCACTCCACCAATTGCATTGCTGGCAAAGAGTGTTGGGATGTTAGGGTCAATCAAGAAAAGCTTGCGATGACCCTACGATCAAGCAAGTCCAAATGGCTAGACTTAGAATGTTTAGACGTGGTATCCGCTGTACCCTGGTTGTCGCAGCCAAACATCTTGTCGGTAATCATTAATCAACCTCGCTCGCGTCCGCCACATGCACCTTGCCCTCAAGTTCTTAGGCCAATCTTACAATTGGCCCATCAAATGCAACATGGTAAACTTACAAAGCGTTGTAAGAGACAATCTTGTCCGCAGAGAAGCTGTAGGACAGCGTGATGAAATACATACCGTTCCTGAGGTCCAGGCCCCGCGTTCAAGTTCATATATATATTTTTCAGTAATTGGCGGCGCATTGGGACTTGAAACGATGGTCATGGCAGAGCCGGAGTTAGGCAAGTCAAGGGCGCCTTCTGTATGTAGAAAGTCAAGTAGATATTTCACATCAATGATTTCAGTCAAATTTCAGTGCAGTTTGGACGAGGGAAAGGCTTCGACGACTTCGGAGTCCAAGTCGTTATTGAATATTGAACGTTGAACGTTGTAAATGGGGAGTCAACTCACCATTCCAAGTGAGTTTCAAACTCCCGTATCCCCATATGCTTCTGTATTCCTTTGCGTCAAAGCCTCCCCGTCAAAGTTGACTTCCTTGAAGGTGGCATCGAGTCGCCCAAATTTCAAAACCGATCCACGCTCATTATTATGCAATGACACGGACGTAAATCCTAAATACCTCCTAATGCTCGCAGAGCGAGAATGTATGCTGTTTGAACTCCTCGTCATGGCGCACCACGAAATCCCTTCTCTCTTCCATCAGCTCAAGTCGCAATTCCTTCGCCTCCTTCACACTGAGTGGAAAATCTTCCACCTGACCAAATACGTGATCTTGGAGCTCAACAGGTAGGTTGGATATCGCGCCCTTTTCACATCGAATATGCTCACTCCACCAGTTGCGTTGCTGGCAGGGAATGTTGGCCGTAGATATGACACGGATGTTAGGGTCAACCAGGAAAAGCGCTAGAATTTTCCGATGACCTGGCTTGGTACGATCGACAAGCCCGAATGGCTGAACTTGATGTTGAAGAATGTTTGGCCATGTGAGCAGACGTCCTTCTACGGTGTCTACTGTGCCGACATCCTGAACGCCTGGGCCTTCATTATCGCAGCCAAACACAGCCGTTAGCCAAACATGGTCGTCTTGTTCATAATTGATTTCCGCAGCATCCTCCGTATTACATTGCTGACGGAAGCCAAGGCGGCTATTAGTGATGTTGACACTGTCATAATAATATATGGCAGTAGCACATATGTGTTCGTTCTACATAGTAGCGTCGTCAACTCACCAAAATCTCAAAATTGAATTAGCCTACCAGTTGGCCTTCGACATGCCAAGAACCGCCCTCATATTCGGGCTTCTCAGGGGTCAAGTGAATATTTGCCAACTTCACTATCACCTGAAGGCCCGTCTCGGTGTAGTCCCTCTTGAGGTCAACAGTTTTCTCTGGTTTCAATATTTGAGTCGCTTCATCAAAAAAGTCCTCTGCCATGTGGTCTGGAACAGACAGTGGCTGAAAAGTTCCCGGTTCGGGCTGCGTGACTCTCTCACGCTGGACGACTTCAAGTTCACTGTCATTGGCTTCATTGGCTTTGTTGACTTCATCACCTTCATCACCTTCACGGTCTTCCCGCTCTGTGCCGTGATACTGGATGCGGTTGTATCTCAGGTATTGGGCTTTCACAGGGGTTAGAGTAAGATTCCAGAGTGGGACGGCGCAAGCAATGATTTCTTCGATAACAGTATACAATTTCTTGTGCTTCTGGGGATGGAGGTTGTTGATATAACTCGTGATCCTGTAACATACGGTTAGCCTACTAAGCCTGAGTACTGAGTGTCTCAGCAGAGTGAACACCTACTTGGCACCATCACCGGAAACATCGACTTCGCATGGAAGCCACTGAAAATGTTTGCTGTAAGAACCTGGTTCTTGTTGACGATTAGTATCCTCGTCTGAAGGCACTGGCACGATCTCTCCCTCTCCACACCGTTGGATGCAATCATCAAGTCCCACGAGGCTGTCAGGCAGAATGCGGCTTCGTCCATACAAAAGAGGGAAAAGGGAGGGATGGACAAGATCAAGGACTTTCTCATCAGAGCCAGGGTGCCAATCCTTTTCGCGCACAGGGATGTCTTCCAGGGGAATTACGGCCTCCCTCAACGCCACTTTAAGTGAATCCGAGACAGCAGTATCGGACTTGACTACATCTCCATTGTAGACGCTGACGGCGCCCGTCTCTTCAAAGATCCTTGCCTTGTATCGAAGTTCGTCAATGCACCAATCAACCATTTTCTGTGTGATATCATTGTCCTCGGCAGATAAGGCCTCCGCCTTCCATTTCAAAACGATGGTCTCATCAAAGACCTAAGCAGGTCCTTCCGAGTCAGCTGCACTGCAAGTGATATGGATCCAGCCTTGCCTTCTTGTGCCAATTCGGTTTATCTGTTAATTGGTTCATCAGATGTAACATGGTAAATTCACGGAGTGTTGTAAGAGGCAGTCTTATTTGCATATCAGGCAGGCCATGGCACAGAAAGATGAAATACACACTGCACATAACCATCAGATAGGTCAATGCTATCCAGCGCATTTTTGAATAGGTTTTCTGGCCGGAAATTAACAGGTAAACCAAAGCCTGGAAGTTCGTATCGAGAGACCATGGCAGAAGAGCGTCGATAGTTAGGGAAGAAGTGAATTCGGAGGCGGGCCTTTTGTAGGCCGCAACTTGTAGCGAATCAGATATCAAGCCACGGTGATATCCTATGAACAGGGTCAGTGCGATCACTGATACAAATACAATGAGAGACATGACTCGTGCATGAGGCCGCGGCCCCACGACATGTCGCATCTCAAATTCACCCCCACGTCCAATATATCCCCATACGCCCAGCGGCATCCACACATTCGACTCTTTCCTCATGTTCTGGTGGGCACTCAGGCGTTCTAGGAACATCCGACTCGCAGGAATCACCCGGCATTACTCGAACGTCGAAGCGCTTGACCGATGGATAGTTTCTTCTAAGCGACTTGCAATCGTGCTTTCTGATGTATTTCATTCTGAGCACCTCTCTGATCTCTACATTACTCTACCTACGCGCGATGGCACTCGAAAGCCGTACCAGTCACCCATAGTGTCATCACCACTTGGCTATGGTCATCATCTGGTATTCTTTCACCAGCGCGTCCCAGAGTCCCAGCTACGCGAGGACGGGACGGAAGACACATTTTGCCCTCCACAACCATTCACACGAAGGATGTGGGCTGGAGGAAAGATGACTTGGCACAACGACAATCGTCTCATAATAGGCCAAAAAGCAATTGCAGCATCTACCTTGGCCACGATCGAGAAGAAAGGATTCGGCGGACCTTCTAAGACGCCCATGATCTTCGTCAACCAGAAGATAGACTTCACAATGGACGGTAGGAAATATCCATCTGTGGTAGAGGAACGGGCACATGTATATCTCTCTAGTAATGCAGATGTGAGCAAGGGTGTTCGAGCTGGTACGATCTTTCATAATTTCGTGCATCCTTCTCGTCCTGAGAGTAGACAATCTGCAGTGACGGACATTCCAGCTTCGGCCGATTTCTCCTTTCAGTATACACCAAGCCTAACGATGTTGTTTCGATTCTCTGCCCTCACGTTCAACGGACACTACATTCATCTGGACCAAGAGTATTCTCAGAGATCGGAAGGCTATCCCGGTAGGCTATCTTGTGTTTAACTTCTCTAGTATTAGCAAATGAATGACGTGCTTTAGAACGACTGGTGCATGGGCCACTTACTGCGTTGATGCTCTTGGAGACTGCAATCTTTCATAACCCTGGTTTTCAACTTACATCATTCGAATATCGCGCAAGAAATCCAATGGTTGTTAAACGTGCGATGACTATAAACGGTTCTTGGATTGACAGAAACATCATCAAACTGTGGTGTGTAGACGAGAATGGAGTGGTGGGAATGACAGGAATAGTCAAGACTGACTGACATTGTGTACAAACAAGCATGGAATCCGGTGTGATCCTGCAGATAAGTAGTGGAAAATAATGAAGTCGAGTCGTCCAATCTCCGCACGCAGACAAAGCACCACTAAAAACCTACAAGACGTTGGTTATAACCACAACTTGCACAGGATGTTGAAGCATAATCGCATACCATATTTGTTTCCAGCTTCTTTTCGATTGCGCCGGCCTTGGGCAATCCTTTCTTCCAACGCCTCCCGGTTTTCGTACGCCTCCTTGAGCAAAGTCGACAACTGGTGTCTAGAACGTGCGATCCCACTCAATTTGCTCGCCTATCCGCGAAACATAAGTAATCAACAAAAAGCCAATGTGTGAGACTCACATTCAGGGTCATCTTGGGTGCAACTGGGCCGCCATCTGCGCCATTTGTTACAGCCTTCCTTTCCTCTCTTTCTTTCAACTCCACCTTCGCTCTCTCCATCTCCTTCATAGCATCAACCTCTTCCACTTTAGCAGTGTCTAACCCCTCGAAGCCTTTTGCTGTACCTTTCTCTAACGCACGTACATGCGCGTTATACTCTAACTCCCATTTTTTGAGGCATTTGGCGTAGACAGCTGGATCATGAGCTGCCCACGCACCCGAAGGAAGTTGGTAGTAGCCTGGGTACGGATCATTTTGTGCTGGCTCTGGGGGTTTGAATGTGGGTACAGGAGGAGCGGAAGAGACTGATGGAAGCGATGAGGTGGAACCTGAAGCAATAGTAACAATGGCCTTCGTTGAATTATCTGGCAACTTATTAGCCCAAAACCCTGCGTAGGCTACAAGAACAGACCTATCGAGAAGAAATCAATCGCAGGCGCGGGATTCTTTGGTCGAGTTCGAGAAGCGCTTGTGCCTTCTTCAACTGATGTGCTTGGCTTCCCTTTGGCCAGTGATGGCGGTAGGAAAGGATGTGGAGTGGTCGAATGTTGAGTGACGGCACCTGTAGAGGTCTGGTCCTCTGTCTCGTTGTGACGATCCTCGTTAGTACCACCGTTTATGCTTCGTGCATGAGTGCTGAACACGAGGCCGCCCTTTCCACCCCCAAGAACTCGTTCACGGTCTGAGGATGACTCGGAAGGTAACGGATTGTTCTGTTTAGGTGCCGGTAACATTGACAGCAGGGACGAGACACCAACGCCGGACTGTAGCCGTGGCTTCTTTGCGACAGGCCTCTCATCTTTCAAATCATCATCCTCGTCATCTTTGTTATTGGACAAGCTAGGAAGCACGATGGCGATCTTCTTTGGTGCCCGCTTAAGTCTGGGAGCAGTAGTGGGTATGGAAGTTTTTGACGACGGTGGGACCTTTGCTGCTGAGGAATTGACAGGAAGTAGATTATCGTCGTGGTCACTGTCGTTGTCGCTGCCATAGTCCTCAATACCCAGCATCATACTAGTTGTAGGGAAGGAGCTTTGGTTATGTCATCCGAAAACAGCAACATAGGCTAACTCAAGAATGAACGCTTGAACGACAACAGTCGCAACAATGTTGCCCCGACTCTCCAATCCACAGCGTTTTATTCGGGCTCTTAACACGACAGCCCCCAGGTTTCAAGCAGTCCAAAAGCCTGCTCTTCCGAAAGAATTCAAAATCTACCGCTGGAACCCGGATGAGCCGGCTAAGAAACCTATATTGCAGTCCTATTCAATCGACCTCAACCAAACGGGGCCCATGATTCTCGATGCCCTCATTAAGATAAAGAACGAAGTCGATCCTACCCTTACCTTTCGCCGCTCATGCAGGGAGGGTATTTGCGGATCATGTGCGATGAACATCGACGGGCAGAACACTCTGGCGTGTTTGTGCAGGATTGATAGAACGGAGGGCAAGGACACTAAGATCTATCCTTTGCCGCATAGTAAGTGGCACCTCCTATCATCGACACGTCACTCATTCAAATATTTATATTTGCAGTGTACATCGTCAAGGACCTTGTGCCAGATCTGACGCTGTTTTACAAGCAGTACAAGTCCATCCAGCCTTACCTCCAAAACGACAACCCACCAGAGAAAGGTTTGTGACATCTGCCTTGTCCCCTACTTCTTCCGCATAACCTCATACACCCCAGGGGAATTCATTCAGTCGCCCGAGGACCGCAAGAAACTCGACGGTCTATATGAATGCATCCTCTGCGCGTGTTGTTCGACATCTTGTCCGTCCTACTGGTGGAATCAAGACGAGTACCTCGGTCCTGCTACTCTCATGCAGGCCTATAGATGGATTGCTGATTCCAGAGTGCGTCCTTTTTTTCTTTCACATAATGTAAATGCCAAATTTAATCATCGTCTAATGCGACAGGATTCACACGGCGCAGAGAGGAAGGAGAAATTGCAGAATGAAATGAGCTTGTACAGGTGTCACACAATCTTCAATTGTATGCCGTCATTTGTTTTCTTGCTTTCTGTTCCTGATTTTTTGATCGACTTGCGCTCCCTTCCCTGCATTTAAATCCATAGGTTCACGGACATGTCCCAAGGGTCTCAATCCGGCGGCAGCTATTGCGAAGATTAAGCTAGAGCTTGCGGCTGACTAGTCGTGTCTAACTCGGTGTGAGGGGTGGGTTGCAACAGATTGGTGATAGTGAACTTTCGTATGTAGCTCCATTACCCACTTCCGTTATATTCAAATGCGAAATGCACGATGTACAAGCAACGAAAGTACGGGGCATAAGTATTGAGCACTGGTGTACCCGGGAGGCAAATACATCTTAGAGCAGATGCTGAAATCAAATCGACAACATTTTCCTAGTGTCGAGGTCCATTTATTGCAGTCTATTAATTACTTGGTAACAAGATGATGTCTAACGCTAAAGTACTAACAATTCCAATAACCCGAGTCCATTCGTCAATCGGTTCCAGTTATTTAATGATAAAAAATAGTCCAATGATCGACGATAGTATGCACATAACGTCCACAAACCGAGACAGACTATGGACGAGCTGTAGTGGCAAAAGTCAGTCATGACAAGCCCGGGGGGTCTCTGGTGTCACATACCCAATTGTTCTTTGCGGTAGAACCAGAAGTAACCCCACACGATTATGAGCTGGCTGACGAGGGCGATCCAGAACAGAGGTAAAGCCATCGGACTCCCTAGTGGTGTACAAGTGTTTGCCAGACTGTATAGGGGGAAAATAAAAGAGCTGACCTGCTAAACCTTGACTGAAGTCCCATTTGGCGGCATCGGGGAACACAGACCCAGGTCCGATCCGGTTGGGAGCTGTCGCACGAGCAACCATGACACAGATCGAACCAATGATCTGCGAGAAGGCAAGGGTGGCACAAACGTGAAGACGGGATAACGTCTAAACAAGTTGAGCAAGTTTCAACAGAATCGTGAACATAACTCTCACCTGGAGTAAGATCATGCCCAGCCCGACGCCTTGTATTGCGTCCAAAACTCCCAGCCAGAGCCACAGGGAGATGCCAAGGTATGGTCCACCGGATCCGGCCCAAGGAATGTACAATGCAAGCGATGAGGTACCCCACAACATCTGGATGGGAAGAAAATATGCTGAGTGATGGAGCCAACTGAAGATATCGTGTGCAATACCTGGCACCATCGGGGAGCCCCAAGACCAACAGCGAATACGGGAAGTAGCCATGTATGGGTCTTGCTAAAGTGTGTCAGCACCAACAACATGGCTGCCCACACACCAACGAAAAACACGACGATAAGAATAAGAATTTGCCACTTGGGTATGGGTACGCTCCAAAGGAAGGTCCAATTGCGACCGTAAGGCTAAAAAAAGGGCAATGAAGGCATATCAAGACCAATCATCATAGGGTACTTACACCACTTAGCCAATAATCACGTAATATCTCGGATGCAAGGAACCAGAGGACAAGCTTCCTGCGAAGCAAGGTTTTCAAGAAGTGCGGCACTTTAGGAGGCGTTTGACGATAGTACTCTGATGGCACTCATCAGCGTGACTCAACATAAACACCCAGTATTACACCCACCTGGCAAGCCATAAAGCATCACATATGCGAATACGAAACTCATAATAGCAAGCGGCCAGAGAATAAGAACAATCCACCAAGGCGCAATGAAGTCTTCTTTTCTCCCATTCAAGGTGTATCCCCAGAACCAGAGGGCTGCAACCCAAATTTGTTGCGATCCTTGGACCACACAGGCCCTCAACGTCCAAACTTCAGTAGCAGCGCCCTGGATGACAAATTGAGTGTTCTATAGGAATAAAAAAGTATTTTCGACATACAGCTTCTTCACCAAAATTGAGACCGAAGAAGAGGAATGCCGCAGCGGATGCGATCGCGTACGACCAAGTAGCAACACTCCCTAATGCTGTATGAGCCGGAACAAGAGCGCTCGACACAGACGGCAGGCCAATTAAAAAGAACGCAAGACCGAAGAATACCCAAGGCGCAGACAGCACATATACAGAGGGCTTGAGCCTGAACAAGGCATACCAGACAGCAGATGCCGCCAGGAAAACGCCTCCCAAGACATACAGCTGAACATCATTTTGCCAGTTTCGGCCAGTTAGCAGAGTAATCTGGAAACTCGTCGCGCTCAACATCTAGATCATGGTAAGGACAAAACTCGAAGGAAGTATTATAACGGATACGTACTTGTCCCGCGGCAATGACAATTGTGTACAAGGGCCAACCTCCGATTTCCCGAGACATCGCTACTTGTAATCTAGTCATTGGAACTACCTCCGGCTGACCTGCATCATGTCGGGAGTCATCGTAATCTACGCCGGAGAAGGCTTGTGTGTTGGGTGCTATGCACACATTAGTCAACTATCTCAGAATAAAAAATTGTATGACATACAATCTGGCCGAGAATACAGAGAAACTGATGGCGCTCCCCAGACAGAATCACGCATAGATGATCGTACACTGGCAGCGCTGGAGAGCTTATCCTTGCGAACCTTGCCAAAGAATGCTTCTTCACTCTTCACCAAAAACTTTTCGATTGAGAGTTCGTGTTCCGAGTTCTTTGCGTCCAGCATTTGAAGTTTCTGAACAAACTCGGAAGCAACGCCTCCATCAGCATCAGTGAACTGTGGAGTAGGTAATCAGTGATTCAATAAAGGAAAGTACGAGACTTAAAGCCCACCGAAGCCATAGCTTTATTCAAAGGGGAATTTGACTTCTCGTCCACAATCGAAGAGATAGATTCTACAGACGAAACTCGGGAGTGAGCACCAAACGGTCGATTTGGTGCCAAACCACCATCTACAAACGGATCGGGAGCATTCCGATGGTCCTTTGCTATCGCACGATTGGCTCGTTCCAGGAAACCGTTGTAGCCCTGTGGCTGGCTTGCTGTGCTGGCCCTTGGATCGAAATAATCGGGATCCCTTTCTACAACTGGATTGTTCATGCTGTCGACGCCTGGAGCTAAGGTCTCTTGACTCCACTGTGCCGGAGAATTTGGAATATGTGCTTGCGCGTATTCATTGAAACTTCGACTATCCCAGTCAGGTTGTGTGGGTTGTGGCTGAGTGACCGGATTCCAGTCTTCCGACTCGCCGATCGGATGAACAGTTCCACCATTACAGTCGGATTCCCGCCAAGCGTTCGCACCGGCGAGGCTACGACTGGTGGTTATACTTCGCTTATGGAAATCTTCCATCCGCTGGCGCCATTCTACTACGGGGAATCGTTGGAGTGCAGATCGTGCACGGAGAATGGCACGTTCTTCTTCCGTCGATTTAAGGGCCATTTTAATTGTTTTTGTCAATTGTGACAGCATGTGCGCCGTTGCGCTTGACTCCACAGGGTACCACTTTGAAAAACGTCAGCAGCACAATGAGGTGGAGGAAGGGATTACGCACCCAACCAGGCATCAGTCCAAGGCCACCCAGACGACTCCCAACACCGAGTGCGCCTTTCCTTCCAAATTCGACGGCAACAAGACCGAAAGGCTCATCTCGAGACGGAATCAATGCGAAATCGGCACCGCTGAAAAGATAGGGTGGCAGGCTTGTAAACTCGGGCTTCGAATAGACACGATCCGGATATAACTCCATCAATCGAGCTAGTTTTTCTGCAGCAAATCGGCCGTACAGATCAATGACGGGACCGACGGCAACAATTTGAATGCTAGGACGTTTTTCCAGTCTGGAAGAGTATTTAGTTCAGACTAAGTGGATCCTACCGAAAGAACGTACAATGATGGCATCACATCGGCGATTAGGTCTACGCCTTTCTGTTTCGACCATCGACCTACGAACACAAACAGATCAAAATTAGGATCTTGTTTGATTCCAGCCCACTCTTGAGCTTGTCTCTTGAGCTCTGGCCGAGCAGCCTCCGCAGCTTCATCAATTTGAACATTACGAACTTCAACTGGTTTTTCGTCCAAAGCCTCGATATCAGTCGGGTCTGGATTGGGGAGCGAATCGACATGCTTAAGAGTCCACAGCGCGGGGTACCGTGCCCAACTTCGTTTACCATACTTATCGGAAACACCGGCCACACCAATACTTTTCTGATGAACACTGATGAACGAAGCGGCGGCATGCAACAAGTTGAACGTATTCCCGAACTGAACGTATTTGGTACAATGCTCTTTGCTGATGTTGAAAGCTGAACAGACTTCCTTCATCTCTTCTTTGGTGCGAAGAGGCCAGAGGCCCTGGAATTCGGCATTGTGGAGAGACAGGCAGGCGGGGATCACCTTCGGAAGAAGATAAATACCGGCCAGTGCACCATGGTAATCATTGATGTGGTATATATCAATGGTGGGGGAGCGACGGATGGTGGCAGCGATGGCTTGATTCCATGTGGAATAGAAGATGGCAGAGCTTAGGTCATCCATGCGAGCTGGATAAGGGTCAGCTTTGGTTTGAGCACGGAACACAGGACTATCCAGAAGCACATATGTGATGTTGTCCAGGACGTGCGTTTCAACTTCAATGAGGTATGGCTCTCCAAAGATGATGACTTCGATAGGCTCAGCGGGATCGCCGGCTGGGTATTCCAGGTCCTTTACTTTCGGGACAACCCACACAAGATCAACATCAGTCATGGCTTTCCCCATGAGACTGGACATGACACCGAGACCGCCAATCTTCACCTTGAGCTTCCAATCGATAATTTCGTATTCCAATGTGGCGATCAATACTTTGCGACGCTTGTTCTTGTCTTCCGGCCAACCAATGATCTCCGTATTATGTTTATGACCGAATACCTTTTCGCCCATGTGCGATCCGGTATCCTTCAAGTCTGATGTTGATCTGTGCCCGAATGCGCCAAGGATAGGGAAATAATTCGTGTGATTCTTCGGCTTAACTCCAAATCGGTTATACTTGATGCCGTAGAAGGACCACATGAAAACGAGGACAGCAAGTGTACCAGTGATGAGAGGGATGGACAACATCAACGCATACATGATTGCGCCAACAGATGCTTGCCCACGAGGTTGTAGAGACCATGTCATGGTAGAATCGTCTACAAGGAGAGACCAGGCGAGATGAGGACTAGGAGGAGCAGACATATTGAGGTAGTTGGGGGCAACAGTGTTAGGTGGAAGGCGGTCCATGACGCCATCACCATCGACATCACCATAGTAGAAATCATCAAAGCCCCACACATTCAGCTGAACATATGTAGGCCAGGACGCCATGATTTCCAGTTCCCATATACCGTTCGCATCCTGTGTCATCAGAGAAGGGATACCATTATCAAAGCCCCAGGTGTTAAAAGGACCGCGGGCCAAGAATTGTGGCACACGTCGTCGGTGTCCGGTATAGCCATAGTCCGCGTGAATGATATGGCCTACAGATAGCGTCGCTTGACTCCAATCTACCTACATGTTAGCTGTGGAAAGGAGACATGCATTACAATACTCACATTGCACCATGACGTGATGGCCTGGCCAGAAGTTCGAGGGGGAGTCAAACAAGCTCGCATTCATGACTGTGTTGTCTTCCCAGTTTTGCCATGTTGTCCAGTTCTGACCGAAATTCCAGGAGTATCTGAACAAATCTGCACCATATGCCTTATGAGTAAATGTATATTGTCCGTTCGAGAGTGTGAACGAGTTGTTCGTGTCATAGTCCGAATCAGGGAAGACCATGACATTGTCCGATGCACCTTTCCGTAAGAGGAGGTGGTCAACGGCCTTTCATAAGAATTAAGGATTGCTTGCTCTTCGGATCAATAAACAAGAACACGCACCCCCGTAGACATACTTCCGTTCTGTGCGGAAGGATTATTCAGTGTGAGGGTTAGCACGCCGTCCGGGAAATTGGTCAACGTTGCCGACCATGCCCACGTCGAAATTGGCACTCCAGAGATTTTAGAGGGACTGGTGGTCTGCACATCCCCACATTGGACGTTGTTTATATTGGGAGTACTTCCGTGGCCCGACGAAGACATGTTGAGAGATAGGCTCTTAGTCACGCTATCGCACTGCATTGGTACATTGAATTCAAATGAAATGTTGACGGTCGTGGCATTCGCGTCGGTGGAGTTGGCCAAAATGCGATAATCGTGACCTGGGACGAACTTGGTGAGGGCAGGAAGTGGAGGCGTCCATTGGTCCACGGGGATCAAGGCTTTGAATCCGTAGCCATCCACGGTGACGGTGGGTAAACAGCCAAAGTAAGGTCCTGACCCATTATTGAAATACGAAGATAGGGACGGCTGCAATGTATACGTCTCGTAAGGCGCGAACAAATTTCGAACTTGGACATCAGACTGGTAAGGCGATGAAATCCAAAGTTTGTCTGTGCAGTTGAATGTGTACGTTTTTGTGGTGTTCTCGTTCGAATAGAGCAGCCAGACTTGGTCTACGAAGTTCCCCTTCAAAGTCTGAACGTTTGGTATTCCTGCTCTGGAAACCGACCAAAGGCCCATCTCCGTAGCAGTGTTATTGGAACCGGGCCGGTCGATAAAATATGTCCAGTTGCCACGCTGGACGAGGTTGAAGCCGTCTTGCAATGCTGCATAAACCGTGCGAAGATGGAAAAACTGGGCAAACATTCGGCGTGTTTCAGCGGTGGGATCAAAGTGGTCGAGGGCGTTCCAGTCGTCATAACAGCCAAGAAGAGACTTTTCAAGGGGCATGTTGAAATACTGCTGGGAGCCAAGAGTGTAGCATCCATGGCGTTTCCACGCTGTGTTACCCATCATTGCTTGACGCCTAGAGTAGATGTGTTCAATCAGCGCTGTAGGCCTGTATGATCTGATGTGGAGCATACCCATAAAGATAATTGGAGGCTCCATTGTCAAAGAGATAGAAGCTTTGCTCTTCACCGAAGAACAGCTGTTCAAGGTTTAAGGACTGAAACGTAGCATCGAGCAGCAAACTTACTAAGGGAATACCAGGCACAACCAGGGTCGTGATAAAGGTCGCCAATGCACTCCGCTGTGTGCCGTTCTCTAGACTAGGCCATCGAAAGACGTCGAAGTTGGACGTGCCATACATGTGTCTGGGATCAACTTGCCCAGTGTTGGCATTCAAGAAATCGTTGCTGACGAACATCTGATTCCAGGCTGTTACAAAATTGGTGTCAATGTCGTATGCAACCTGCAGATTTCCATCCATTCCAAGGAATCGAGTCAGAGAGCGATAGATTGAATAATGGAAAGCGACTCCATCCAGAGAATTTAAAGGTTGTGGGCGAAGAAAGTAATTATCAGATGGTGTCACATTTGCGGCGGATAGAAATCCTGAAGGAAGTTTATCGGGAGTACGACCACGACCGCTAGAGACATGAACAACTTTGAGCTTCATGCAGCAAGAATATAGAACTTAGATCTTACATGTATAGAGATCCAAATGTGTCTCCACCAGTAACCTCGCCTGTGATTAAGAAGTTTTGCTTCCCAAGCTTGGTTGCGCAAGCTCTTGTAGCCGATGCCCACCCAGCTAGAGCATCCACAGTCACTTGAGTGGCCTTGTCGACGCGGATGGCATCAAAATCCAGAGCTTTGATTGCCATACAGGAGAAGACCTGAAGTTTTGCTAACACCGATGGTTTCCATTCACGAAGACGATCCTGCACCGAAGCGAATTTGGATAATTGACGCTGCCAATCGGGATGCACACCGAACGCCTCCATGTCTCCGTATTGGTCAAAATCTGACACCATGCAGCCAGTGCTAGTAACAGAGATGGGTTGCCCATCCTCGCCCCAGAAGTTGGGAAGGACACAAGAGGTATTGCGATCATTACCAATCTGCAGATATAATTTATTGATAAGCCTTCAGGATCATGGTAAGATAAATTTACGTCAAAGTCACGGTATTGTGTAAAATTCCAGGGCATGTAGCGAGGATTTTTCCATAAGGCTTGATACTCGTTGAGATCAAAAGGCGTACTCGTGTTCAAGTGCCTAACGAAGAGAATGACTTTGCAGACAGGATACAGTGCGACGAGAGGCTTACCCAGCAAAGCCAATTAGATCTGACATGGTTCCAACAGTGAAATCCAGCATAAGATACATTCCGCGAGAATGAATCTCGCTTATAGCATTCCGCCAGTCAGAAATTGTACCCCAGTGTGGATCCATAATCGAAAAATCAAGAGGGGAATAGCCTGTTACCAGTTAGAGTAGGAGGTGAGGGAATAGCAGAGAGAACATACTGTCTGCCTGCCAGATCATATTCAAGAAAGGTGTTCCGGATATGAAAATGATCTTGATGCCCATGCCCTGGAGATAGTCTAGTCGGGAGACCAGCCCCTTGAGGTCACCACCAGTACGAAGTTGAGTTTCTCGCCAGTCTGACTCGTACATGGTTCCAAAGAAATCATTGTTGGAAGGATCACCATCTGCGAACTTGTCTAGTAGAAGACTGTAAGTAGGAAAAGACCTCCAGTTGTCTGGTGAAGGTGTGTATGCGGTAGTATTTGGAGAAGTATCATATTCCAAAGGAGAATTTGCATTCTTGTTAATGTTGAGGTTGTAGTCGACGAGGTCATCACGATAAGGAGAAGCAACGGCGAAGAGGGGGAATGTAGCAACAAGAACAGCACTGAGCGCGGAGAGAATGCGCATGAGGAGCCAAGAACGATGGCAAGAGCGAAGAAATGACAGGAAGAGAAAGGACAGACAGTGCGACGGCGCTCATTCGCCGTCCTCGAGGCGTTATTTATAACACTTACGTAAACTTGCGATATGACATTTGCGTGGCGTGGCATGCATAGCACAGCCGAGGCTGCATACAAGACTATATAAACTGCTACTCACAGTGACAGCATTGACCGGGACAGCACTGACGAGATAGACAGTGACAGAAGCGAACAAGGCTATACTGCAGCTACTGTAAGCCTGTGTAAGGCCAGAATTAGTATTATGCAGCTGACTAAGCAGAGCTTTATCGTCGTAGATGGTCACTTGCGGTAAAAACTAATCGACTGAAATGGCCACCATGATGGCTAACAACGCCTTTCACAATTTCGACCGTTCCCCATCACCGCCCAAGCCATCTTCTCCTGTTTCCCCCACATCCCAGTCAGTAATCCAAGTCCCGCCTAGGTCTTTCATTCACCTTAACCAAGGTGTGCGGGGACAACATTCTCCTTTTCCTACCACTCCTACCTCCAGCTTCGCCAACAGTATCCTTGAGCCACCCTCAGGAATGTCCTACTTGGACTTCATCCGATCTTGGTCGGACAATCATGTTGCCCGTTGGCTAAATGATATCAAATGCGGAAATCATGCTGCTGCTTTCAAAGCGAATG
This sequence comes from Tricholoma sp. MG77, assembly GCA_003314665.1. Classification (NCBI taxonomy): domain Eukaryota; kingdom Fungi; phylum Basidiomycota; class Agaricomycetes; order Agaricales; family Tricholomataceae; genus Tricholoma; species Tricholoma sp. MG77. The sequence continues at coordinate 3,898 of QMFE01006658.1, read as the reverse complement.
ATATCAGGGGTGACATCGTTCTGGAGCTAGATCAGCAGTTGTTGAAGGAGATGGGCATAACCAGTATCGGAGACAGGCTTAGGATTGTAAACGCAGTGAAAGCATTAAGGCACCGTTGTTCTTCACGCCCTTTATTCGCCTCTGTCGTTGATGTCAGTCGCCCCAAGTTGGAACAGAGTTCAGAGCACAGCAGAGCGCCAGCTACGCAGGAGAACAACGGGACAGATGCGGCCTCAACTACGCGTGCATCGTCTCGAGGCGGTAGACCAGCACCATTGCAGCTGAACCCTAATGTTAACAGAGGTGATTTGCCTCGTCTTGAACCTGATTCTGCCAATAGGCCTAACCCCAATACTATCGTCCGTCCTCTTCCGTTACCCTCTTCCATGACGGCTCAGCCATCCACGCTGCCATCAAGTACCCCCGGTAGCTCCCATCCGCTCGTCTCCATAGGTTCAAGAACAAATCTCCCTCCCCTTCCTCCCCCTCCTGGTAAACCTCCCCCTCCACCCACAAATCGCCCTCCTGCTCGACCGCCGAATGCCCCAGGTTCTAATGATAGAAGACCCCCCACCCAAGCTGATCCACCACCTCCATACACCAATCAAGCCTTACATCATCCCCACCGAGATCTTCTCACTCCTTCCCCTGGCCCCAGTCGGACAGTCCATATACCAAATGACCCACGACCTGGCAACCCTGGAAATGGAAAACCGCTCCTTGCACGGTCGACCTCTCCTCTCCTTGTTGGCCGTATAACAAGGCCGTTAGCATCCCACGCCCGCAACGGTTCTTTAGGTCCTAATTCCCCTGTTGGATCCACTCTCGCGACCAAGCTGCCTCCAAGACCTTCAACTAGCAATAGCCATCCTTATGCTACTGCTACTGCCCAACTTGCACCAACGGGACTACAGCAACAACAAGTTCACAATCTGTCCCCGATAGCAGAGTCCTTTTTGACTCACCCGTCAACTCCATCAACGCCCTCGCCCCCTTCCATGGCATACACTGTGGGCCGCGGCTCATTTAATCCAAATGCGAACTCGAACGGTGTTGCCCTGCCCCTGGATGCCCTACGACATAAACTAGTAAAATTCATACTTCCTAAAGAAGGTCTTTCCTCCACTATTGACATCGCAACATGTGCGGGTGGCGTCGAAATTCTTGAGAAAGTATTAAAGAAATTCGGGAAAGGTGGCTCAAGGAGTATAGACGTAGATGGAGACTATGTTCAGATGGAAGAGAGCGGACTCAGCATTGACGGTTGGGGTGTCTCTCTTGGTATGGGCCAGGAAGATGGGCTAGGTATGTTCTTCCTGACGGTTTTTATACGGTGGACCTAAAGGATCCTGGATAGGACCACTGCTAACTGAGGCAGAACTGTTAAGCATATGTCACTCCTCACCAGACCACCCAACTCGAGAGCATGGTCTGATAGTCCGCAAAACCAAGTCTAGGCGTTACGAGGATAAAAATGGCAACTCCCCACCTGCACAAAGCAGATTCCTCAACGCCAGCCCTGCAAGCAAAAGTACTAAGCGCGCGAGTTCTATCAGTATATTGAGTGGCCTGGGCGTTAGCGACCCGGAAAAGGCGCTGGACCCACCATCACCAACGTCTGGTGCCTCAAATTCAGCTGTGCACAATGCAAAAAGACCGTCTAAATTGCGCAACTTCTTTGGGCAGCGTCCTCCTAGCGAACTCATCTCAAACCATCTCACGGAGTTTTTCCCTACGATCGAGAAGAAGGTTCTTGAACGGACGGCGCGACATAGCATGCTGCTGCGGCCGAATCAGGGTCCCTCGAAACGAAATAGCACCATGTCGCATAGCCATGCGCTACCGTCGAGGTTTAGCAACAGTACACAAGGCTCACAGAGGCAGTCGTCGGCGTCCCCGACGAGATCTTCCTTTTCGTCAATTCCATTCCCCCGTCCGGCCGAAAATCGTTCCAGATCTAGTGATTCTGAGAGCGACAGCCCAGGCGAAGAAATTCCTCGCATGTCACTTTCAACCGACGATGGTCGTTCTGTTGAACTACATCCAGATGATGTAGCTGGCCCTTCAACCATGGCTCCTCCACAACTCCTGCCTCCCATTCCGACCGCCACCGAGTCCTTCTCTGAGTCATTCGACAGTATCACAGGACGTCGCACTTCCCGGCCCCCTTCAAGAGCGTTCTCTGTCACATCTAGGCGTATGAGCTATATGACTGAGTTGCGAAGTAAGCGCGATCGTTCTGACACCGCCAGTCTCATGACCGTCGACGAGATTACGGCTGAGGTGGAGAGCCGGAGAGCAAGCATGAGTGTTGACCATGGCTCTGATATGGATGATTGGACTCAAGTGAATTCAGGGGACGAACTAGACGATGATACGATGAACGACGAAGAAGATAGTGAGGAAGAGGAAGAAGAAACTACGTACGTCGATGATGAAGATGACGATCAACCCAAGAGAATCACTTCGAGGGGAGGTATGTGTTGGCTATAATGCAAGTTTCAATAATTTAATGTCCGTTAGCAAACAAGTGGGTTAAAGGTGCGCTCATTGGTGCTGGGTCCTTTGGCAAAGTCTATCTCGGCATGGAAGCGTCAAGTGGCCTTCTCATGGCCGTCAAGCAAGTTGAACTTCCAACTGGTTCGGCCCCAAACCAAGAACGCAAGAAGAGCATGCTTAGCGCCTTAGAACGAGAGATCGAACTATTAAAAAACTTGCAGCACGTCAACATTGTGCAATATCTTTGTTCGTAGCTAAGATCTTATCAAGTTCAAATTCCAGCTAACAATATTCGCAGACTCGTCCATAGACGACGAGTATCTCAACATTTTCCTAGAATATGTTCCAGGCGGATCCGTCACTGCTCTGCTTCGCAACTATGGTGCATTTGAAGAAACTCTAGTAAAGAACTTTGTTCGTCAGATCTTGGAAGGTCTGAATTACTTGCATGAACGAGATATCATACATCGAGACATCAAAGGCGCTAACATCCTTGTCGATAACAAGGGTGGCATCAAGATATCCGATTTCGGAATATCTAAGAAGGTCGACGATAGTGAGTGCTGTTTATTCCCTACTAGACATTCATGACCATGTCACACAGATCTTTTAGCTGGGACTCGAGCGAATCGAGCGTCTCTTCAAGGTTCTGTGTTTTGGATGGCTCCTGAGGTTGTAAAGCAAAGCATTTATACGAAGAAGGCCGATATCTGGAGCGTAGGCTGTTTGATTGTTGAAATGTTGACGGGTGACCATCCTTGGGCACAATTAAGTCAGATGCAAGCTATTTATCAGGCAAGAACTCTTAGATCAGTTCTACCCCGCACCATAACATATCTTGTTGACAGATTGGTTCCTCTGCAAAACCGACAATACCCTCTGATATATCAACCGATGCTCAAGTCTTCCTACGGCTGACATTCGAGTCGAACCATGAGGCTCGGCCGTCTGCCTCAGAACTCTCGCACGATCCATGGATTGCACAAAAGCCTGTTAAGAAACCTCATATCGAAGTTATGGCCTGACATCTTTACTCTTCATCAATCTTGCTTATCATCTAGCTGGTTGTCACACTTTTTGGACCAATGGATAACAATGTGCGTGTTGCTCAAGGAAGGTCCTCAATACTAAGAGAGAACATGATCTAATCGCCTCCCCGCACACGCTTACGTTTTGAACCACCGCCAGACGCAGCTTTTACCCCCGGCCCCCAATGGCTGGTCGGGTTTTCTTGGTACCTCACAAGTTTTACTTTGCCTGAAGGTGTGACGGAGTCTGGATGTCTTTTGAAATTGGCTTCAAAACTATGGCCACAAGTCAGAAATTTGTTTAACTATAAAATCGAAGGAAAGACCTCTGTGATTTTTCCAACAATCTTCGAGTCGGGGATGTGTCCGAA
>QMFE01006654.1:0-10758 GCA_003314665.1 Tricholoma sp. MG77 | reverse complement strand
ACAACAACATGGGGATGCTCAAACAACAACGTAAACAGGGTGGGGCTGATGAACAACATATGATGCCCCACCTTGCTACAAACGCAAGGTGGGGCCATTGTTTTTCTTTCTCTTTTTCTGTCTTTTTCTTTTCTTTTCTTTTTCTCTTCTATTAACAACCTGTAACTGCTGTGAGCACCTGCTCACAGGGTGCTATGTAATTAGTTTTATTAAATATATGGTAAATTTTAGTTAGAGACGAAAAATGCTGGAAAAACCAGTGGCAACCAGTTTTTCAAGGGCAACCAAACCGACTAGGACTGGTCCTAGTCAGTTTGGTTGCAGTCCTTGTACTTTAGGTGTCAGTTTGGACCAGTTGCAGTCCCAGTTGCCCCTCTTGGGGGTTGAAAAACCAGACTGAACTGGACCTTAAAACACTAATTCTTAGTTCATCTTGTTCATTCATTTGAATTTCACTTACTATTCTTTCTGTTATGTTATTCCATACCTGCCTTACGTAATCATGGAGCACCGTTATTCCTTATGCACTCGCACTTGTTATATAGCTGTAGCTCCCACTCTTTTTCTTTAGCTTTGTTATCAACTTCGATTTGATATTTCCTCATGTCACTTGTACTTTTGTACTTGTCTGTTACCTGTGTTGTCTGCATGTGTTCCCATGCATAACCTCCACAATACATTCATTGTTGAACTCAGTCTCATCTGCTCTCTTACTCCTAGTCATCCTCTCCTCTTAATTCTGAAATACGGGCTCGTCACTAGGTCAGGGCGCAACCGGCCCGCTCTGCATCATTGAAGCCATTAGCCCATATGTCTGCCAGTTCTTTGAAGCTGTGTATGTTCCCCTCTTGGACAAGTAGGCTTATGTTCACTACAGCTTCTTCTGCAAGCACCTTCACACTCTGCTCTCTGCACTCAATCTCGCGTGCAACTCTGTTCATGTCTTCGCACTACTGCTACACTCTCTGCAACTGTTTGTGCTTGTTCCCCACATGTGTGTGCATGCTCCCACACTTGCACAGCAAGCTATACATTTGTTACAATCTGTTTCCAGCCCACATCACCTCATGTCTGTCCGTCCATCTTAGACCATTCTGTCCCCTGCATCCCAGTTCATTTGATGATTTCACAGAACTCATTGACATACTTGTCTACAGCGCAAGTTCCCTGAAAGTACTTCAAAGTCTTGAGATCGGTTTGAGAAGTCTGGACCTTGTTCTTGGGGCAGAAGTCCAGCATAAAATGCGCAGCACACCCACTCTTCATGAAGGATAATGCCCACATGACCTTCACATGGTCATTGATGAACAGGTGGGGTGCAAGTGCCAGGTAGAGGTTGCATGAGTTGAGGAAGGTGTGTCCTTTTGTCTGATCACCAGTGAACTTGTTTGGTGTTGCTGGTTTGGCTCAACTTCTTGCTGGGGGAGACCTTGTGTGTGCAGAAGTGTTGAGCTGGGGATCGGATGTGCAAACATAGTGGTTAGATATCTTGGAGGGCAGGTTTGAAGCACTAGGTAGTATGCCAGCATCCCTAGTTGGTGTTGTGTGGCTGCCTCTTGGCAAGCTGTGTTAGGATCTGCTGCAGGATTAGGTTGAGCCCAGCGATGTCTGAATTGTGCCACTCAAGGCACTCCATACTTGTTTCAGAAGTTGTCATAGTAATTTGAAAAGAAAGGGGTGGAGGGATTGTAGCTGGGGTCGTCAATGCTTTGAAGAAGTGCTGTGAACTTTTCTGAACACTTGCTAGCTTGTCAGATGCTTCATATGCTCCAGTTACTCTCGGTCTACCAAAGAGGAGACTTTTCTTCTGTAAGGGCAACCTTACGATCAATGCTAGCCAGCACAATTCTTGCAAGGAAAAACCAAAGTTAAAACTAGCCTAAAACAAAGGGCTAGCTACATACCTTGCAAGGGAAAACCAAAGAGAAAAGTCTAAGGTGTCCCCCTGCAGAGGGTGCGACTATTACCAATAACTGTGTGACAAAGTAATATAATTGAGTCCCAATGCAGAAGCGGACCCATGGAAGCGACTAGTTGGTCCATCCTTCAGGGGCGCATCAGTAGGCCTTCTAATTTGGTTCCTATGTGTTGGTAAAGTCTCACAACATGCCTAGGTGATAAAGAGGAGTGTTTGCTGGATCATCAAGTGCTTCAAAGGCATCCAAAGAATAGCAAAGGCTTTGAAGATGTCCAAAGAACTATCAAAAAAATATTAAAGGAATATTGAAGGCTTAGCGAAGGCTTCAAAGACGTCCAAAGGACTATCAAAGAAATATCAAAGGAATATCAAAGGCTTTGAATAATTGTCGAAGGCTTCACACTTAGTCAGAGATGAGCTAGATGGTTGTAGACCTCATCAAGTGGTCCCCTGACAGAGATGCTGATGCTGATGATGCCAATGGCCAAGAGCCATGACAATGACAGGGAATGATGACATGACAATGACAAGGGAAGGGAGGCAACACAATAATGACAATGAAGCATGCCAATAATGACAACACCAACAATGACAACACCAACAATGACAACACCAACAATGACAACACCAACAATGACAACACCAACAATGACAACGACATTAAGGACAATACAACTACAACAAAGACAACAACAAAGACAATGATAGGGACAATACAACAACCGTCGACAGCTGCCCCCCTGCCCTTGCTCCAATGTGAGGGGGCAGGGCCATTTTCATTTTATATTCAATTATTTACATGCCTTCTCACCACCTCACAGGCCTCTTACCTGTGAGGGGTTTTGTTTTAGTTTAGAATAGCTTTATTATATCTACATAATGTCAGTTTAGACCAACCTACATCAGTAGGCAACCAGTTGTAGTTGAACCACCCACAACTGGTTGTCAGACTGGGTTGGACCGCAATGAACTGGTTTTGTAAGGGCAACCTTACGATCAGAGCCTGAACTTGATACTTGCAAGGTAAAACCAAAGTGAGTGTTAGATAAAACTAACTATACAAGAAACACTACACACCTTACAAGGGAAAACCAAAGAGAAAAGTCTAAGGTGTTTCCCTGTGAGGGTGCAACTATGTACAAGAAACCATGTGATGAAGTAAAATAAACCTGTCTGTATGCGGAAGCGAGACTGAGGAAGCAAGCACTGCCAGGGGCACGTCAACTGTTGTTCCGCTATCTCTAAATGAGTTCGAGCGGTGTTCCACAGCTTCGGCGTCATTGTCGAAGTGTAGGGGGTGGTTGTAGGTGAGGTGTGGAGTGGTAGAAAGTCATCCAAAGTCATACAAAGTTGTTTGAAGTTGTTTGAAGTACTTCGAAGGTGTTTCATGAGCTTCGTAGGTGTTCATAGATGTTTGTAGAGTCTCGTCGAGTGTTCCCCTTACATCACCCCCCCCTCAAGGTGCAGCGTCCCAATGTGAAAAACCCCATGTCAACCCAACCTGTCATTGTGGTCAAAAACCCATGCAACCAAACAGTAGAGCATTGATACGTTTAGGAGCGGTCAGGTGGGTTCTGTAGAAGTCCTGTATTAGCTTATGAGCATCCAGGTCACCTTCCAAAATCCACGAATTTTCTTCACGACCATAGCCCTTCCATCTAACCAGGTACTGCAGTGTTCTGCCCCTCATCCAACTGTTTATCACCTCTTCAATCTCATACCTCTTTTCTCCCCCTACGATATCTGGTGGTGGCGGTGGATGTGGTCATCAACCTACAATCGGATCTGGTGGGGCAGGCATGAGTTTGATGACGTGGAAGACTGGGTGGAGCCATGGCATGGATGGAGGTAGTCTTAGACAGTATGCATGCGAACTGACTGGGCAAACGATTTGGTATGGGCCCAGATAGTGATGTGCAAATTCTTTTGAGGGTCTGGTCATACTAATGTCTGATGCATCGAGAAAGACCTTGTCACCTGCCTCAAACTTCAGGGCTGGGGTTCTCCGCTAATTATAGTACCTTGCCATATCATCTTTCAACTTCATGAGGGCCACCCATGCTTCGTCCAATGTAGACTTCATTCAATCTGCGAACTTGTTGACAACTTTGAGCTTCGATGGACGTTGGTTAGGTTCGAAACCCATTTGGGGGTGTCTACTGGTGTCGATGAAGAATGGGGAGTGTTGCATAGATGAGTGGATGTGGTTATGGTATGCAAATTCACCTAGGGGTAGGAGCGCATCCCAATCATTCTGTCGTTCACTCACGAAAACTCGAATATATTGTTCGAGCTCTTGGTTAACGTGTTCGGTTTGACCATCTGACTGTGGGTGATATGCAGTTGAGGCCGAAATGGTGATTCCCAGCAGACGGTATAATTTGTGCATGAATTTGGCAACAAATTTGGGCCCTCAATCCGACAGCATCAATCTGGGTAGGCCATGCAGCTTCCAGACATTTTGGAGGTACAGTTGGGCTGAGCCCAGTGCCATGATGGTGGTGTGAGTGGGTATGAAATAGCTTCGTTTACTCACTGAATCGACTATGACCATCGCAGTGTCAAATCCATGCACATTGGGGAGTTTGACAATGAAGTCGACACTAACGACATCCCATCGAGCTTCGGGTACTGGGAGAGGGTGCAGTTCTCTGAACAGTTTGCGTTTCTGTGCCTTTGTTCGAAGACACATATTGCAAGCCTTGCAGTACTGTCCAATGTAACGAGACATGTGTGGCCACCAGTAGCTCCTCGAAATGAGTTTGAGGGTCTTCCAATGTCCTGTGTGTCCCCCGATTTTAGAGTCGTGGTGCTGTTCGGCAATTCTGCATCATAAGTCAGGGATCATAGGAACATAGATACGATCATGAAACCTCCATAGTCTGCCCTCTTTCACCCATTCTGAACTTCAGTGTCTTGGCACTCAATCCTCCCAAATTCTTCATCACTAACAACACCAAATCTTCATTTTTTCCGTCGCATACCCCTCTTCAAATTTTGTGAACCAAATCCCCTTCAGCTCCTTCAAAAGTAATTCCTTCAATTGCATGGACAGCAAAAAATTTGGGTCGAAGTAGCATGGTGTTGTGCTTATTGTCCGCACCGTTGCTGTGGTCTGCATGGCATGACAGCGCGTCAGGCTTACCCATGCTCTTACCCAGGCGATGGTGCATGACAAAATTGAACCTAGAAAGATAGAGGGACCAGCGGGCCTGTCTGCAATTTAGCTTTTTTTCAGTCATGAAGTACTCAAGGTTTTTGTGGTCTGTCCAAATCTCCACCTTATGGCTGGCACCATCAAGGAAATGTCTCCATTCCTCTAAAGATCTCATTACTGCTAGCATTTCTTTATCGTGAATTTTGTTATTTCGTTTGACTGCATTGAGGGATTTTGAATAGAAGGCGATAGGGTGCCACTTGAGATCGTCGGATGACTGCTGAGAGAGGACTGATCCGGTCATGTAGTCTGAACTGTCTGCTTTGATATGATAAGCCTTCGAATTGTCTGCAAAACAAAGGATAGGCGAAGATGTGATGCGTCGTTTGATTTCATCGAACGCTGACTGTTCCGATTTGCCCCAACTCCACTTTTGATCCTTTTTCATGAGCTTGAACATTGATTTCATGTGGTGGGAAAAACCTTCGATGAACCTGTGATAAAAGTTTGCAAACCCAAGGAAGGATTGTACCTCTCTTCAACTCACGGGTATGGGCCACTCTGTCACACCAGCTACCTTGACTGGATCCATACGAATTTCACCTTGGGAGATGACTAACCTGAGGTATTCAATCAAGGTTTGTTCGAATTCACATTTATCATGTTGAAGGAACAATTTGTGTTGGTGAAGTCATTCGAGAACAAGTCATGTGATGTGATGGTGTTCCTTGATGGATTTCATGAAGATTAGGATGTCGTCCAGGTAGACACAGACCATGCCTTCCATAATGAGATGCTGGAAGATGTCGTTCATCATCATCTGAAAGGTAGAGGGAGAGTTCGTGAGTCCGAAAAACATCACCAGTGGTTTGAAAGGTCGCGATTGGTACGAAATGCTGCCTTCCACTTGTTGCCCTCCTTCATGCGAACATTGTTATAACCCCATCGAACATCAAGTTTCATGAAGTACTTTGCTCCCCAGAGTTGGTTTACAAGTTCTGAAATGAGGGGGAGTGGGTATCAATTCTTGATCGTAATGGCGTTCAAGGCTCAATAATCCTGCACGAGTTGAAGGGAACCATCCTTCTTCTTGATAAAGAACACCAGGGATGCCATCGGCAATTTCGAAGGGTGAATGCGACTGCTACTAAGGTTTTCCTGAATGAACTCGTCCATTTTGGACTGTTCACTAGGTGCAAGGGGGTAGACCTTGCAGCTCGATGCTTTCGCACCTGGGATTAGTTCAATGATCCCACACCTTGGGATCGGGGAGGCGATCAAATGATGATTTCATGAACAGATCCTCGAAGTTGTGGAAGCGTGTAGGGATGGATTTGTGGAACATTGTGGGCTGGGTATTTTTATGAAAAGCCTCAGCCAACCTCTGCAAAATGTTCAAAGTGGCTCGAATAAACTCCGCTTTGCAGGGGATCATCGCTATGAACACACGATCACCATCTTCGAGCGAGTCCTCCCCTGTATAGGGTTCATCATTAGTGTTTTAAGGTTCGGTTCAGTCCGGTTTTTCGACCTCTAAGAGGCTTAACCGTAACCATAACCAGTCTAGACTGGCACCTCAAGTCAATTGGACTGTAACCAAACTGATAGAACCGGTTTATATCAGTTCGGTTATGGTCCAAAAAACCGGTTTGGACCGGTTTTCCCCCTGTTTTTTTGGCACAACTAACTTAATTTAATTATGTATACGAAATAAATAAATACATAAACACCCTCCAAGCAGTTGCTCACAGCAGTGCAGTGTAACTACATACGGAATGAAAATTTGAAAATGAAAATGAAAATGAAATGAAATAGTCCCACTGTCTCGCATTTGTAGTGAGGGTGGGGTCCTGCTGCTGTTCGTTCGTTCATCATTCCCCATTGTTCGACGTTCCCTGCCATTTGTCATTCCCCGCTGTTTGTTGTTCATTGTTTGTTGTTCCCCATTGTTCATCATTCCCAGCCGTTTGTCATTCCCCGCCGTTTGTCATTCCCTGTCGTTTGTCATTCCCCATCATTTGTCGTTCCCCATTGTTTGTTGTTCCCTGCTGTTTGTTGTTCCCTGTCATTTGTCATTCCCCATCATTTGTCATTCCCCATTGTTCGTCATTCCCTGCTGTTTGTTGTTCCCTGTTGTTTGTCATTCTCCATTGTTTGTCGTTCCCTGATGTTTGTCATTCCCTGTTGTTTGTCGTTCCCTGTCATTTGTTGTGCCTGCCATTTGTCATTCCCCCTCGTCATCCCTCCTGGTCGTTGTTGTCAGCACCTCCATACCTCCATATGAGCAGTGGCTCGCAGGCGGGGTGGTGGTGCTGTGTGACATGGCATTGGTGGTGGTCATCACTGGACAGAAAAGGGCCTGTTGCCACCCTGCAAGCAGAGGCTCACAGCAGCAGCACAGGGGTGTGTCCTTCGGTGGGTGGGCGATGTTGTAGTCAAGATGCAAGAACCTAAAAGAAAAACATTTAGTTAGAAAAAGAAACAACTCAACTAATAATAATATAAAAGACTTGCACTGGGGCCCAAACGATGACTAGCATTGTTCAGGCCCACTGCCTTGTGTTTGTTCATTTGGGTTGTGGTGTCCATGTTGGTGATGAGTGCGGATGGAGGGTAGCATGGGAGCGAGTGGGGTGGTGGATTTGTAAACAAACATGTCAACTTCAAGCAAACATGTCAACATATGATGCAACAACATGTATTACATGTTCATTTACTGTGAACAAATATGTACAACCACAGCAACATATATAAGCCCCACCAATTCGTGTGGCATCCCCCCTCATAGTTAGTTTATTATATACAACATAGTTAGTTTATTGTTTTATAGGGTATGTAATCTAAGTGTAAAAAGATTGGTTGTAACCAGTTACAACCGGTTTTATAACAGTTTTCAAATGTTTTCAAAATGAGTTAACCGGTAACTGAACCGCAGTTTTGGTTACTCACTTTTTCAGAAAAATGGACCGAAGTGAAGCATGGACCGCGGTTCAGTCCGGTTTGGTCTTCAGTCCTATGGACTGAACCTTGATACACTATTTGTCATCATCATCGAACAGACCGGGGAACTCAGGAACATCCTCCATATCGACGTCTGGGGAAGGCATCGGGCCTGCTCGACATGCTCAGATACAGGCCACTTCCTTGAAGGCGACCTTGCGCTCCTCGTTCGTTTTGTTCTGACAGGTGCGACAGTGGTCAGGGCATCAACTCATTTTAACCTCACCTGAAGCCCAATCAACTTCTGGGTTGTGTTTTCAAAGCCAGGTAAGGCCTCAAATGATGTCCTGCTTCCCTAGACCAGTGACAGCAAACATCATGCATTTGGAGTGGTCACAATATCATAGGACTGTTTCCCATACCTCTGAAATACTGCCTGCTTTGTTTGGCGAACCATCCACGTTGTACACCAGGATGGGCCAACTAAGCTGTTTTGTCGTCAAGTGATGTCGTCACACAAAGTTGGAGCTAGTGAAGAGGTCGGTTGTGCCACAATCAAGCAGAGCATTCGTCAAAAGCACTTCACCAGTATCGATGGTCTGCATCAATATCAGGAGTTCGAACGAGTTCACACTAGGGTTCGACACAATGATATAGTATTCAGGGAGTCATTTCTCCCAGTTTGGACGATTTCGAAAATGATTTCAAGGGGCTGGGGAGGTTAGTATGGCTTTAGGATCGTTCGAAGTAGTATCAGTTGAAGAAATAGAATTTGATTCATACACTTCTTCTACTGACAACGCTGTGAAATGATTAATACTGGACAATGGTGGCATACTGGTCACTCGTTGTCCAGGCCAAAATCCTCTTTCACCTCCTCTTGTGCCTCTTCATCTTCCTCCATTGTCTCCCTCACGTCAAGCACCACAAACTCCTCTTGTGCGAAACCTTGTCTTTCTTTGAGGTCCATGTATCAGACATCGAAGCATTTCGGACATTCAGGACGTGCATGGCCTGGTTGCCCACAACAAAAACACATGAGCATATTCATATCTTTCAGTCATGTAGACATCGAGATGCTGGGCACAGGGGATTATGCTGTGATGGGTTCAAAGAATTTGCCATTGGTGGTGCATACCTTGAAAGGGGTAGGGGAGGGTTCGAAGGCCTTGTCAGTAGTCTTCGAAACACACTACCGCTGTTCGAAGTTGTTTTGTGGTGGGGGCGGTTTGCGAAGAAGCGCAAAATGCTTCGTTGGTGATGCGATTTTTGTTGCAGAGGATCGCCACATTGTACCACTGCCTCAGATCCTCATCAGAGGGTCGCCCCGAGGTAAGGCAGCCCATGTGGTCCTGAATCTTGAGGTTAAGCCCTTGATGAAACTTTAGGACAATGTGGGCCCCTTCAAAATAGCGTGCATGATCGATGATTTTGCGAAAGTCGTCAACATACTCATCGACAGTTCGAGACCCCTGGAAGTATCTCGAGGTTTCTAGTTCAGTCCTCAATGTCTGAACCTCATTCTTCCAACAGAAATTGGTGATGAATTTGACAATGAACTCCATCCATGTTGCATAGGGTAGACTCCCTATGGCTTGGTAGCTGCACATCTGTCAATCGACAAAATGTGCTGCTCACCCGCTCTTCATAAAGGACATGGCCCACATGATCCTCGAATGCTCATCTTCGAACTGATGGGGTGCGAGATTGATATATAACTCACATGAATTGAGGAATGAGTGTCCCTTTACACGTTCACCCAAAAAGTCGTTTGGAGACGCTGGTTTGATTGAACATGTTCAACTCGTATTTGAGGGTTGTTTGCAGCACAATTCAGGAGTAGGAGAGAGTGGAGAGTGCTCGTATGCTGGGTTTGAAATGCTCCCAGGGTTCAATACACTTGTGAGTACATTGACGCAGTCTCAATCCACATGCATCACAAATAGTTGTTGCAGGGATTGGTTAATCCCTGCAATATTGCTCTCAAGTTGCCTTCACCAAGCATCAGTTTCCTCTGCAGCCATTGGAACGTTATTGTAGGAGGTGGCCACAACCACCTCCATGTGGCTATGCTGTATCGGGAGTTTCCGGGGATGTTACTATGTTACATGTAGTCACACAGCCTCCAGAGAAGCAACATACACACTATGTCGGTATCAGAAGCCTATATACATTGGTTCTGTGTACTCTTGTGTGATAAGCCTTATCACCCCCTACCCACCATCCTTACAGTTATATTGGATTGTGGAAAGGAAGTGGAGGGAGGATAGAAAGATTTGACCAAGCCACAAGGAAGACTTTGAAAATGTACAAAAATTTTGTGGTCCAACAGACTGACTGGGACAGCTTGTGTAAGGGGAACACTCGACAAGACTCTATGAACATCTATGAATGTTCGATGATGCTCTACAAACATCTACAAACACCTACAAAGTCCCATGAACACCTACAAAGTCCTACAAACATCTATGAAGCTCACGAAACACCTTCAAAGTACTTCGAACAACTTTGTATGGCTTTGGATGACTTCTTACCACTCCGCACCTCTCCTATGACCACCCCCTACACTTCAACGATGACACCGAAGCTGTGGAACACCGCTCGAACTGATTTAGAGATAGCAGAACAACAGTTGATGTGCCCCTGACAGTGCTTGCTTCCCCCGTCTCGCTTCCGCATGCAGTCAGGTTTATTTTACTTTGTCACATGGTTTCTTGTATATAGTTGCACCCTTGCAGGGAAA
>QMFE01006634.1:3358-15788 GCA_003314665.1 Tricholoma sp. MG77 | reverse complement strand
TAATGCCGGTTTTCCATTGTCATACTGCCTACTTTCGACTGTGGCAGCTACCGAAAAGCCAGATGTGTCAAATGGAAATGATTCAGAGGAATCAGAAGAATCCGACGACGAGCTGATTGATACAGCACTTGCAATGGGGCGGGGTGGGAGAGAAACTTTTCGCGAGACCATGAGAACCCATATTGACACAATGAAAGACTTTTGTGATGGGTTGGAATATCAGGTCCAATTCGAGGACCAACGCTTCCTGGATACACTAGAGAGGGAAGGTGGACGTTTCCTGAGACTGATGCAGAACTGTTTGAGTCGAGAACGACGTTCTAACTCCACGAGATCCGCCGCACCAACAACGTGGGAACAATCAACAGCAAACGCCATGTTTTATCGGACACGACCTGTAGCAACTGAACGGCACACTTAGATTCGCTTCAAAGTCATTATTATACGTTTAAATGCTATATATACTTGTCCAGCGGAAGTAAAACACGTCCAAGGTCCCGATCACATAGCCAATATTGCGACATCAACAATGTTTCACGTGTCGGACAAGTCCCGTGACATGTCTGGGGAGGGGTTGAGCTAGGGTTGCTGTTTTGTCCTTGCTCTTGTTGGCATCTGCCAGTGCCAAAATCACGGCAGCTGAAGTTCCTAACTCGGATGTCAAAGTTCAAAGATCCCCCCTATTTCCCTCCGCTTACCTACCATTAGTCCTAATGGACACAACTCCAAGAAGCCATTACCATCCCCCACGCCGCTGCGGGAGTACTAGTATTAGTACCTACACGGTGACTACACCCATTCATTGTACATCCTTTCTTGCTCGTCACTAAGCCACAAGAAATACTGGAAATGGCCACCGCTTCCATGCTTTCCATGACTCTCGCGGAGACGGGCCACTCCGTCGTTGTACCTGAAAATGATGTCGCTCGCCTCATGTACTACCTCAACTGCGTCACCGTGAGCCTTGGGCTCAACATCCTGGAGGACGACCTCGTCGACTACACGAACTACCGACGGCTTTCCCATGCCCGTACCGAACTCGTCTTCAAGTCCGCATTGCTTTTCAGCCCTGACGAGTTCATTGACAAGTTGATCTTCCGCGATGACGACCAAATGGTCGCCAGAACCTCATCCAACAAGTTCTGCGAGGTTTCTGTTGCGTGCGACATCGTCTCTCTCCAGCGAGATGTCTTTATCGCCGGGAATATGCAGAACGTTACCAAGGTCATGTTCTTCAAGTCTTCGTGGCTTGAAATGTTTTACACCCGCCCCATTTTGCGCACTGTTTTAAAGTCGAAGCATTGCGTGCACTGTAAAGGAACAGATGGCATGTGTATATGCGATTCCTGTCCACGGACTTCTGACAGCCAATGCCAATCCCTTCTAAACTTGCTCGTAGAAAGCCTGAACAGCACAATCATAAGCTCTTCGCCGCCGCCTCCAGTCCCAGCTATGCCGACATCAAGCTTCAACTCACATGACTGCAGGTGTGATGGGTGCGGAAGTCAGCAGTTCCAGGGAACCCGCTACAGGTGCAATATATGCGATGACTACGACCTCTGCAGGTCATGCTACTTGGGCAATGTGCATAATTTGTCCCATCGATTCATGCAAATCGATCGTCCGTGGTCCTCGCCTGTCGAGCTTGCTCCCCGCGCACCAGCCCCAGCAAGGACAGTGACTCCAGTACCTCGTCCACCCCCACCCACCGCTACCCCGGCAAGGGCAGTGACTCCAGTACCTCGTCCGCCCCCAACCACTGCTGCACCGGCAAGGGCAGTGACTCCAATGCCTTATCTGTCCCCGCCCACCGCTGCCCCAGCAAGGGCAGCGAGTCCAGCACCTCGTCCGCCCCCGCCAAAGCCAGCAACTCCCGTGCCCCGCCCACCACCCGCTGCTGCCCCTCCAAGCCAGGACCCACCCCCTTATTCCGCTAGCAGTACTGCATCGCCCTCCCTTTACAGAAATATGACGGTGTCCGAGCTAAAAGAATATCTACGACAATATGATGTATCCTGCGGGGACATTCTGGACAAGGACACACTCTGTCGTCGGGCATGGGAGACGCACTGTGACTGCATATCCATACCCGAGTTGAACACGTTCCTGACGGAGAATGACATCTCTACTTCGGATTGCCGTGACATAACCAGTCGCAGGCAAAAGGCGAAGGATGCGTTTAGTATCGGCCCGGATACCGACGCCGAAGCGCCTCGCTTTCAGGAGCACGACATGGTGATACTCACGAAGCTGAATCGCATGGAGCTGAATGGGGAACGGGCGACTGTAGCCAAGCCAGACTGCGGTGGCGGCAGAGCGGAGGTCCTCCTTGAAGAATCAGGGACGAGGATCAAAGTGAAGTTCGAGAACCTGGTGGTCGTGCAAACAGTGGGTCGGGCGTAGACCTAAATTGATGTTGTGAAGAGATTTGAGGCTGTGCTTGGACCTCGCTAGGATTTCACGTTCGATCGTTCTGAAGGCTGACTACTAGAGGAACAGTTATTAGTATTAAGCAGCTGCCAAGTGTGTGCTGCTATGTACTTGGTATTTTTACTTATCGTATATTTTGAAGTAGGTGAGCATTGGTGCACTGGCATTGGTATAGTAAGTGTACGGCACTTCCGTAAGATGCACCATTCCAGTTGGACGTTCAGACCCAGGGATAAACGATGTCACCGTATCTTTACCATCAGCAGCACACATCACACCCTCTCAAAATTTAAATGGCGTAGTCTGAGTCGGAAGTGCTGATCCTCAGCGGCTGACTTGTCTACCACTCTTTCCAACCACTCGTGGTCTTCCTAATACCTATGTGTCGTGAACGAGAGCAATATCCCCTGCTCCGCCTGAGTCAGGTTAATTCCCAAGCAAGACAACGGCTGCTGGTGTTGGCGAATTTGAATTGTATGGCTTGTGCCAATCAGTGCAGGTCTCGGGCTCCTGGAGGAAAAAGAGGACACGGCGAGAATGATGGCGGATATGAACCAAGCAATGTAGAGTTAACGTTGGAGATGACAATCCCAGAGGAGAGACAAGAGTCGAGAAGCAAGTGGGAAGAGAGACGGGGAATGCGAAGCAGCCATTCGCAAACATTGTATGTTCTCAATTTGAAGCCCCCGAGTGGTGAGAAACTCAAGGACGTGCAGGCAAATTCAAGTTATAGAATTTCACCATTGAAGAAAGATGTCTAGTTCTTTGTAAGAGTGGGGGACTTGAAGCAAAAGCACGAAAATTAAGTTACCTTCATTTCATCCCAATGCGACACGTCACACTACCAAAACTCGCCCATCCTACAAAAGCTCATGCTTCTCCTTTACTGGGATGGTTTGTTGATACACCCGGCGAAATCTTCTTCAGTATCACTTCCATCCTGATACCCCGAGGCGCCATTCGACGATGATAGTGCTTTCATGGGCGGGAAGGGGAGAAAACGCAGCCCATCACGGTTTTTTAGTATTGATGATCGGGACAGTCAAAGCAGAGTTAACAAGTCTCTGGCACAGCTCACGAGCCAAAGCGCCCAAATGCTTTTGTGTTTGCTTAAAAAGTTTTTCGCCCACTCTAAAGTGGAAGTGAATTACGATGCCTGGTACTCCGAGTCCGCAGCCTGTGGTGTGATTAGGAACGGGGAAAGGGCCCGGGAAAGAAGGTGATAGTTGCATGGGTCTTTCTATAGTGTCTCCCAGGATATGTTGAGGAATAGGGATTCTAGCGAGCGGATCGCGGACCTTCTCGAGAGTCATCTCGACTGTACCCTCCGGCTCGAAGGGTACATCGAATATCGCACGGTGAAGCCCTGGGTATGGCGAACCACCATCGTCCTCTCCATCGGCTTCGTGAAAATCCACATTATAGACCTGCGGTAACCGGTTGCGTCCACTCATCTACGTAAACCCGACCGCCCCACTCCAAAAGCGGCGGCCCGCCGCCAAACTGGCTGCTTCTCTCCCACCGGAGTCCTTCCGCCTGGTAAACCACAGCATACGATCCAATCGCACAACTTCACCCCAATGGGGCATGTCTGGCTCCAGCCCAATGCGTCAACCGCTATCTGCAGCATACGGAAGTCCCGGGTATTGAGATTTGCGACGGGTCGCTTGGTGGTGGTGTTCACCCTTGCGCCGGCCCTTGGGCGGCTGCTAGCGGTCTAAATGCGTAGTGAGAGATAGAATGGAGGAAGGACACGAGGCGGGTGAGTTGGGGGCATGGCGCGTAGAGGAGGGGCCTAGTTAGTAGTGGGTGTTGGTTCCGTTGCTTGTAGGTATCGATATTGGGCTGGAAGGGCTGACAGGTGTCTGCGTGCCTGGGGGTAGGGAAAGATGATAGGAGCAGGCAAAGGAGGTGTTAGCCGGTCAATGGAATGTCACAAGCCACGATGCTGTCCTCTGCAGCCCTCCCCCTCTCCCCTCGATCTACGGGCCACCGCATCACTCCGCCCACAATGCAAACAATCTGAACCTTCTCGAGAGTCATCCCAACTGTGCTCTCCGGCTCGAAGGCATACATCACACGAAGCCCTGTACAGCGGTTCCTCATCTCCACCGTCGTCCTCTCCGCCGTCTTCGCGAGAATCCATATCATAAAAAAAAATCCTCGCTCTGATCCATCTTACTTGAAAATTTGTACATGCCTCCACCCGTTTCTTCCGCAATCCCACCACCAATGATACCTGCGTAAAAACTCAATTGCCCCACTCCAAAACGCCCGCCCTCCGCCTCGTCACTAATCCAGCTCCCGTTGGGGACCCCAGCGCACGATTCAGTAGCACAACTGCGTTCGCGCAGGGTGCATCCAGCCCAACGTGTTTTTCGTCATCCGCAGTGTACGCGAAGTCCCGGATCTTGAGGTTCATACTCGCACGAGCCCAGTGACCAGTGGATTGACGGGTGTCTGCGGGACACAGACAGGGTTGGAATGGAAGACTCGGAGTGCGAGTGTCGAAATGGGTGTTATGGGCGACATCAGAATTGATGAAGTGGATGTGCGATGTCCATTAGGGCGAGTTGCCCCAGTCAGTTTGGCGCCATTGGTAAGGCGGATTGCCCAGGTAG
Organism: Tricholoma sp. MG77; assembly: GCA_003314665.1. Taxonomy (NCBI): domain Eukaryota; kingdom Fungi; phylum Basidiomycota; class Agaricomycetes; order Agaricales; family Tricholomataceae; genus Tricholoma; species Tricholoma sp. MG77. The sequence continues at coordinate 10,737 of QMFE01006634.1, read as the reverse complement.
TACAAGACGTTGAATGTGTCACGGTTGTGAAGTGCGTCGGCTGAAGATGAAAGATGGGCAAACAACGGGGAAACGGCTAACGGCTTGGAATTGGATCGGAAGCCGTTTTCATGTCTTGAATTTTTTTTGACGGGCAAGATAGCGACGGTTACGCAAGAAGGCGAGGCAGACTCTGCGGCTATTATTAGAAAAAGAAGCTGAATCTGCAGAAGGCAGTTGGAAGGCAGGCCTCTAAGGCCCATTTCCGTCATCACAAACAACTTTGGGCCTTGTAAGGTGCTGCCTGAGGTGTGAAATCCCGATAACAAGAACGTTGACCCGCCCAGCGAACCTCGGAGCAACTCCAGCACGGGGCCAGACAGTGGCAGTTTAGCAAAAAAATAATATAATACATACGTAACATACCACTATCTTACTCTACATGTTAGTACATTTTTCATGTGATTCCTCACTATATAACTGAGCAAAGAACTAAAAGACTTGAAATACCTCATGCCAAAAGTAAAAAGCCAGAAAGGTTGCTAAAAGAGAACCTTCCAAAGGAAAAGTCCTCAAAGAATTGAAAAGTCAAAAACGAAGCCCTGAAAGGATTTAAAAAGTCAAAGTCCTGAAAGTCGAAGTACTTGGAGTTTTCCTGATGACTAGCGTCTCGCAAGCGCCTTCGCTGGACGTTTCGCAGCACTAGCGAGTGACGAAACATCTTTGGGGTATTGCCCACAACACTACCTGCACCCAGGATAAATCGGACACTCCCGCGCTGACACCTCGTCCGGCATATCATTGAGCGACCTTCGAGCCTGGTGTACTATGTGAGATTCGTTCGGAGCATTCAAGTTCTGTCAAGTGAAAAAACTATTGTACCTCGAAGTGTTGGAAGGCGTCGCCAGGTGTGGGTACGGCGACAGAGGGAAGCATAAAAGTACCCGTGATGGCGAGGAGAGCGACGAATGTTGAGTGCATTGTGACTAGACTAGTAGCAGTGTAGCAGCGTGTTGCGATGGATATGGAGAAAGTAGTATGAGTGTTGATTTAGGAAACGTAGTTGAGTGCGAAAGTGGGTGAGAGACAACTCTGAGAATATCTCGTAGTATCGAGAGGCCTCGTATGCGCCCCGATCGAATATTGAAGGACCAGCCAATGACATTGCTTTCCTTTATAATTGTGAGGATTGTCAATCCAAAGAGTGGCGACTCGGACATCCATATCACACGAGCCACATAAGGTATGCCTTGTATTGCCAGGAACGCGCATGCGAATACTTATGTGGGGTGGTGGATGTATATGTAGCGAAATTATGATAATCAAGGCTGTCGCACAATCAACGGCCATCATGACGGTCATGATGGATTGTCCCTTGATCATGATGGAGCGAATACACATTCAATCCTGTCCGCAGTCCCGGGCACTGCAGATAAACAGCAAGCAAAGTAAAGCGTTAAACAAACTTGCGCACCTCTACGAGTAGAAGCTGGCAATCACGACGCCGCTGTTTCAACCCCACTTCAAATTCCATCAGTCTCATGGCGGCCTATACTAGGAGACCGGAAATTCAAGTTATTGCGCATTGGCACTGCCCAAAAGTCATGTGGTTCTTGGCCCGGCATGTTCGAGAATCACTCTGATTCTGATGATTCTATCTCTGTGAGCAGGAGCCATAAGCTGCCCTTTGTAGCGTGGCACTCAGGTACTGTGTGGTGATGATTGACCCTGAGTGATTTCAACACGAACTTTGTCAGATCGCCTTCCCGAGTCAAGATTGACTCGAGTTGGATTGAAGATCCTGATTGCGTACTAGTAGGATCGTCAGCTTGTGAGTTCACATCTTACACAAAATTACCGATTTCCAACTTCTCGTTCAGGAATGTACCACAGTACCATTGTATAGAAATTACTGGCACCAACACGGCCATGGATGTTAATATTAGGTTCCCGGCATATGGTCAAGTCCTTTGGTTGCAATCGGTCAATAGAAAACGCGGTTTCAATAACTTTCGATAAATGGTGAATCGATGACGTGCGAGGATCTGAATAACGTGACCTCTCGATGGCTCCATCACCGAAGACCCGACGATGCACACACCCGGCGGCGGTTATCTGCACCTTGTGATCATTTCAGGGTACACCACTGCAGGTATCACAAGATATGGTGAGTCGCTCCATCAATGGACAATCCATCTGGGTGGCAGCCTTGATTCAAGTTCTTCCGTTACACATTCACCGCCCCATATATTTGCATGCGCGTTCCTGGCAATCAAACATTATACATGATTCGGCATACCGTCATCATGATAGCTTGTGTGGTACAGATGACATGTGCGAGTTGCAACAATAATCCGCACTGTGCGCGTTCCTGGAATACAAATACGATTCGCCAACGGCCGTTCCACATTGGCATACTACTACGCTTCATCGCTCTTTGGATTGTATCTAATGAAAACCAAATTCGGAAAACTACTCACACTGGCAATTGCACACCCACGACTTCGAAAAAGGAAAGCATTGTCCAAGTCATTTGCTGGGTTTTGTGATGTATAACACCATGGGGCCAACATGGCATGGATTCCATCCATTCAAGTACAAAAAAGGAGATTTCTAACATAAATGGCTGAAATAAGAAAGGGTGAATTTGGGATGAATTTTCATCCCATTAAATTTTGAACCTCAAATGGATAAAAATTCAAGGGGGATGTCACATGTTGAATGAATGATATGGGGTCAGTTAGTCCCCCCCCCTCACCTTTGTGGTGGGATGTTTGTTTCTTGTTCCTTCCAGTTTGCAGGTGTAGAAACAACTGATGGTCCCAGAGGGTAGATGAGTGTACCTGGAATGTGTACAATGTATTGGTGGCTGCTTGATTGAGGTGGTGTGTTTTCTGCTCTAGCTCTGAACCACGTATAGTGGCCTGTCCACAACCAATTTACTGGTTCTGAATTTACTGCTGAATTTGGTGCAGCTTTGATTCATCAGGAAAATCTCGAAAAATCTTAGCGAACTTAGTTTGCTTATTTCGTGGAAAAGCATGTCAAGCTGCTCAAGTTGCTTATTTTCTACTTAGTGAATTAGTTAGTAAGAGCAAGGAAAACCTAAGCATGTTGTAAGGATGTCAAGTGGTTGTAGGTAAATAAGTAGCAAAAACATGTAAGTATGCAGGGTTATTAAGTGAAAGTAATAGTTTCAAGTCATCAGCAAAACCCGAAGTTCCTCAATCATACTTAGATTTGGGAATAAGCAAGGAAAGCAGCCTAAGCAAACAGTTGGCCAGCTGTTCTGTGGCTTGTGCATCAAGCATTCTAGGTTTGTGAGAGTCTGCATGCGTTGAGGTAGTGAAGGTAGCTCTTTCAAAAGAAGGCTCAGTGCAAGTGGCAGGTGTGGGCATTAGCTGGCTAATAAGTGTTGAGGAATGGCAGTACCCAGCATGTCAGCTGACCATGGGTGCACTTGATCCCATGCCCATTCTGAGGCCTAGCATACTCAAAAGTACGCATCACTCCTCCCTACGAGTGATTATTGCTGTCGCACCCTTGGCTGCTAAGCACTTGTATAAATGAGATTGTGATTAGTCAAAGTGTCATGAAAATGATGTAGGAACCTCTAAACGACAGGAAAAAATATTAGAACGGAGACAAGCCAAGGGTTTCACCTTGATGCCTCATGTGTAACAGGACAAGAATAAAATGGAAAACTCACCCTACTTGACAGGAACTGTGCCACTGAAAATGTGACAAGGACAATGCTAACCAAAGCCATGGCTGTGGGGAGACACATGACAAGGATGGCAACAGGGGGCTTGACAAGGAGAGGAAGGGCCACCGACCGGAGGAGGAAGCCATGGCAGGATGGTAGGTAGTGATGCACATGTCGAAAATGGTGAAGGGATGGAGCATAGTGCATACAAGAGGCTGGTAACCATATAATGTGGAGGAAGGGGGTTGAGAGGTGTGGCACAGATGGAACATGGATATCCTGCATCAAAAACAGTAGGGTGCCTATAACGTAGTTAGTTGGTCTGTTTCCAGTGCCTGAGAGTACTGTGACTTACCTGCAGCCTTGAAGAGCCCTAGCGAGTTGAAAAAGTCAAAAAAGTCAGCACCAGTGCCACTCAAATAAGGCAGACAGTCAGATGCATAAGCCTGAGGGAGCAAACAAAATTGCCCCCCAAGGCCGTTCAAACTCCACCAGGCACATATCACATGCCAAATGTTATGAGTTGGTTGAAGTTGAATGTTGCATTCAACCATCATGTTTTCCTGTTACTACATTGCCAAAGTGGGGATGTTTTTTCTCCTCTCATTGTTTGGTACGACACTAATGGCTGATTAGGACTAGTGATAACCTTGCCAAGCCGACAACCCCAAAGTACAAGTGGAGCCGCCAAACACTAACCCCAACAGAAACAACAACACCATCCAATCAATGTTGGGAACCGTCTCTTCCTGGGCCCTGACAAGAAAGTTTGTATTTTCTTATCCTGCTCTTTATTTTGCATCAGTAACAGCAGATTTGGGACTCAGGCAGCACAGGAACACCAATGGCAACAACAGTTGGCATGATCAAACATGACCATTGACTCTGCCTAATGACGCGAGCACCAGCAACACAAGGAGGCAACTCTTCAAGTAGAAGAAGGTGCATCCGCTACAGCAACAGTGGTAGCCAGGGAGGAATGGCAATGGCACAAGCTCAGTGGTATGTCTCACTCTCTGTTTCACCTTCTTTCTACTATGACCAGCATGCAGTGACAAGACAAGCCAGGAACAATGGCAATGGCAGTGGCACCTGCAGCAACCACACCAATGGCACCAATGAGAATGGGAGTGGATGTGGGGTTGGCGATGGGGATGCAGGCTCGATTGACGCATGGACATTGATGCCTCCTGAGTGACTGGTGCTTCCAGTGCAGATATATTTCCATGTTTCTTTTGTAGTCCCTTCATCCTTCGGATTCAACTCTAGTTTCCTGCTTTTCATCACTCCTTAATTTTGTAGTGATTGCTTAGCACATTTAGCAAGTTCCTATACCTGTGCTTGGATGTCCTTAGTATGCAAATATATGGGGCTTTCTACTGCTTATTGAACTCTTAAGCCACTTGGGCTCTTAGCTTACTCACAAAATCTCAGTTGAAGATTGACTTAAATGGTGGCTTTGATCCCTGCTTAGCCCAAGTCCAGAGTAAGCAAAACAATAAGCCTTCGGTAAGCCAAATTCATGGGAAGACTTGCCTTAGCCCAAGGATGGTCAGGCTTAGAGACTTCCTGCTTAATGCTGCTTAGAATCATCATTAAGCCACAATAAGCATAGCTAAGTCTCATTAAGAAAAATCTAAATTTTCCTGATGTTTCCAGTATCACTGAACCCAGCAGTGCCTGTTTTTCATTTGCTTAGTTTGGGAACCCCTGATTTCATAATATATATGGCTGAATTAAGGGTGGATGAATTTGGGATGAATTTTTGGCTGCAATGTTCCAAACATTTAAGGTGTGAATTTCATATACAGTGTATTTCTACTTTTTATGCCAAGTTGGTGAGGTGGAATAACATACCATGAGTGGCTGAAATATAGGGGATGTTTTTTCACCTTTGACAATGATAGGAATTTCATACAGTTGGTCTAGGCTTGCAGGGTGTGTTGTTCAGCTCAAGATTGAATGGAATTTTCATACCATTAGAGGATGAATTACTAGGTGGGTTTTCATAACTCAAAAGGGTGAATTCCACTGGCAGGTATTATTTTTTTTTCAGTCAGACTGAGAGGATAAATTTCACACTGCAGGAATATGAATATTAAGAGATTTTTTTTCATCCCAAGAAAGGGGATTTTTCATCTGTGCTGTAATTGTTTACTTTGTAAGTCATTTCAGCCCACCCTCAACACATCACCTGATGAATATTGAACATCAACATCATGTCACATCAGCATCAACCTGGAACCACCACCAATGACAATGCCACCTCCTTCCCTCTCCCACTCACCTCACCACCACCTTCTCTACTCTGTCAACTGCCACCACTGCCACTGCCATGCCCACTCCCACATTGGATAAAGCTGAAAATGGCTGAAAATGAACCACATTGGGCCCCAGGTAATTTTTTTTTCATGTTCTTTCACTTTTTTTTCAACTAATTAATGTTTTCTTGTGTATTTTTTTAGGTTCTAACTCTGCTATAACAATGAGTCAGCACCAAGATGGCACACCTGTGCCACTGCTTGCAGGGTGGATGACAGGATGACAATGGGCAATGACAGCACAACAACATACAACAACAGGATGACAGGACAATGGGCACCCCCACCATAGCTGTGAGCCAGTGAGCCCAATGCCGTGGAACAACACCCAGCACCCACCCCCAGCTCTGCAAGCCACTACTCACAGGGTGAATTGAGGGTGCTAGCAGCTGATGATGAGAGACAATGAACAGGGGATGGGAACCCAATGGCTGAAGGGACAACAAATCACCACCACCACCAATCCCACCTATGGAACCAGGCAAACCCGCTAACAAAGACCCTGCCACCACCACCACATTTTACCATCAGCGGTGACAATGACAACACCAATGGCGACTGCAACCAATGCACAAGATGTGAGGGAAACAGGCAAGGGTGGGGAGGGGGCTCACCTGAGCTCCCTCCCTTTATTTGTTTTCATTTGTTTTTATTTTAATAACATCTATTTTACACCAACAGGACCAACCCCATGTACCACCACCACCACCAACCACCAATGGCAGCAACAATGATGGCAGTGGCATTGGCAATGAGAAGACCCCAACACCACCACCACCAAGCAATGACAATGACAACAAGTATGGGCCAGACACCACCAATGTGAGAGGACAGCCACAAAGAGTCCACCAGCACCAACAGTGGCAGCACCACCAATGGGCCAGAAGGGGCATTGCCTCCTGGCCAAATAGGTAATAATTTTTTTTTTCAAGCTGTTCTACTTTTAAAACTAATGGTCTAATTTATAGGGACAAGGATGGACAAATGAGGACACAAGCCAAAGACCCTGCAAGGGGACAGGTACAGGCCAAGGAGAGGCCAGCATGAGCACATGCCAGGGAAAGGAAGGGCTAGAACAACAAGGAGCTGACAGGCAGCACAATGAGGCCACACAATGAGGAGGGGTGTATTCTATTTTGTATTTTATATATCAAATAATGAATGATTTTTGGTCCATGAATAAAGGAAATTCAGCTGTGCAAAGTAGTTACTGAATAGGCTATGGAAAATCTGTAAGCACAAGACCCAGAAAAAGAGGAAACACAGAGGGCACAAAGGCACCAGGGGCCACAAGGGCACAGGGAGTCTATAAAGACTATGTAATGACAGAAGTCAATGCTATAAGCAAGTTATAGTAAACAATACCAAATAAG
>QMFE01006629.1:0-12691 GCA_003314665.1 Tricholoma sp. MG77 | reverse complement strand
ACTGCTGGTATAGCTGAGTATAGCAAGGCTTACTCAAAAAAATGTAAAGGTTTAATCCTTTACAGTAGACACCTAAAACTCATCATGCACCAAGCAGAGTATGACCCAATTTTATAGGTAGATATACTGTGCTAATGCGGTGACAAGTTAAGAGGTTCCGATTATGTAAGTAATTCCTAAACAAGTAATGCCCCCCACCACTGCACATAAGTAAGATTGAATCTGTTACAAAAAGTCTACCAGTGAAAAATTTTCACATACTTTTGAGGAATTGATCAAGGATCAAGGAGAAAGCACATTTATTATCGAATTCGATGCGCAACACAACATGGCTACACTCATTTCTTATGCTCCCATTCCACCTACAACTACTAATTCTCAAATATTGCAGGCTGATATTTTATCTTCTCTCTATGCTTTAGCTAGCGAATCCTCAGACACGGGTTTACTGGATTACTGGAAACACGCTAAATCCTCTCATTTGACTTCCAAATACCCATCCCAACCCCAATAAACAACTCCTACAGCTTCAATACTAGCCGAAGGTATAGTTACCATGCAAGGCATTGTCACAAAGAAAAAGTACAAACCAGTCACTAAGAAAGTCAAGCCAGTCATTGTGGAATTACCTGAGAAATATCGCATCATGCGAAATATCGTCGGTGATCCACTAGAAACTATGCCAGAGCTAGATCCGAACCCGCCACCTTTCCAACCTATGGGATGCTACATGGAAGAACGTTGGGATAAGGTCGATCTCAACCATCAGGATTTCCTACTACCGAAGGAGCGTGAATTAATGCATGATTTTATGTGCAAGCAGAATCAGGCCTTCACTTGGAACAATTTCAAGTGAGGAAGCTTTAAGACTGAATTCTTTCCGCCAATAAATATCCCCATCATCCCCCACATCCCATTTATTGAGCGCAACATTCCGATTCCACCAGGCATCTACCAAGAAGTCTGCACTATTATCTGAAAGAAGCTAGCTGCCAGTGTATATGAATCGTCAAACTCGTCCTATCATTCCAGATGGTTTTGCATACTGAAGAAAGACAAGAATTTGCTTAGGATCGTACACAGTCTCGAACCCCTCAATAAGATCACGATCAAGCATTCTGGTGTTCCCCCCATCCCCGATCATTTAGCGGAACAGTTTGCTGGCCAATCCTGTGGAGCGATGTTCTATCTGTATGTTGGATACGATGAGAGACTTATAGCCAAATCCTCACGTGATTATATGACATTCCAGACACCCTATGGAGTGCTTCGACTCGTAATGCTGCCGATGGGTTGGACAAACTCGGTTCCGATATTCCATGATGATGTCACTTATATTCTACAAGCCAAAATACCCCACCTAACCATTCCTCACATCAATGGTGAACCAGTCAAGGGTCCATCATCACGCTATATGCTAGAAGATGGTACTTACGAAACAATTCCAGCAAATTGAGGTGTTTGAAGATTTGTATGGGAACATTTCTTAAATCTAAACCGAATTGTTCAGCAGATGAAGTAAGCTGGAGAAACATTCTCCAGCATCAAGTTAGCACTATGTGTTCCAAAATTTTGGGTGATAGGTCACTGCTGTACCTATGAAGGAAGAATTGCTGATGAAACCAAGGTCGCAGCTATCAAGAACTGGGGTCCTTGTAACACCCTCTCCAAAGTTCAAGCATTTCTAGGTACCATTGGAGTTCTTGGGATTTTCATTTGCAATTTCACCTCTTGCACTCACCACTTGGTCAAGCTAATGAGGAAAGATGCGATTTTTGAATTTGGACTTCCTTAGCTACAGGCACAGGACGACCTAAAGCAAGCTATTATAACATTGCCAGCCCTTTGACCAATTGACTATACATCCAAGTCTCCAGTAATCCTAGCTTTTGACACTTCGTACATCACTGTCAGCTTTTTCTTATGCCAGTGTGCACCTAACAACCCTAAAGTCCAGCATTATAACCGATTTGGCTTGATAACGCTAAATGATCACAAGACTCGATTCTCCCAGCCAAAGCTAGAGATATATGGCTTATATTGGGTGCTACGCAACCCTCACTTATTTGTTATCGGCATTTGAAACTTTGTTGTTGAGGTCGATGCTCAATCTATCAAGGGAATGCTAGCTAATCCAGATATACACGCCTCCACGAGTATCAACTGGTGGATAGTCTCTATTCTGACTTTTCATTTCGAGCTAGTGCATGTCAAGGGCACTGACCATGGTCCTGATGGTTTATCCTGCCAACCCCGCCAACCTGACAATAATAGCGAAGATATAGACGAAGAAGACAACAAAGAATTTGAGGATTGGATCGATCGACTTCACAGCTGCCTACATGTTATCAACAGCGTCGAACACACACACATTGCCGCTGAACCTACCATTTCCTTTTTATTGATCCTCGCTACTGCTCAGATCTCAAGTAAAGAGGAGGATGACAGCTATGACATAATTCCTCGCTCTGAAAATGCGAAATCTGACGATTTGAGGCTTATAGCTATTAGGAAGTGGCATCAAGATTGGAAGCAACTATTAGGCATGAAGGACAAGGAGTATGCAACATTTCTGTGATATGCAACAGAGTTCTTCCCAGATCAAGATCTATTATGGAGGAAGGACTCTCATGGAGCGCACGAGTTAGTCCTACATCCAGAATGAAGACTCGACATACTTTGGCAGGTACATGACAATATCAGTCATAAACGGTTTTATGCGACTAGAGCTACCCTTCTCCTGCGCTTCTGGTGGCCACACATGCAAGCTGATTTAGTGTGGTTCGTACGGACATGCCATATATGCCAAATTCAGCAGACAACAAAGGTCCTAATTTCACCAACTGTCACAATGCCAGCTCCACTCTTCTCGAAAATCTATATCGATACAATGCACATGCCAGCTTCAGGAGGATTCAAGTATTTTGTACAAGGTCGATGTTTGCTCATCCATTATCCAGAATTCAGGATGCTATGAGAAGAAAATGCTACCTCCCTTGCAAATTGGATTTATCAAGACATCATTTGCAGATGGGGTGCTCTTAGGGAAATTGTCACGGACAACACAAAGGTCTTCATAGCCGTGCTAGCTCATTTATCCAAGTGATATCACATTAACTACATTCAGATTAGCGGATATAACTCAAGAGCGAACAGCATCGTCAAACGTTCGCACTTCGATGTTCGACAAGTGTTGATTAAAGCAGCAGATGGCGATGAATCGAAATGGTCCAGAGGAGCATACTCCATAGTCTGAGCAGAGCGAGTAACAGTTCAGAAGCGAATGGGATGTTCACCATACTTCACAGCGACAGGAACTCACCCGCTAATTCCGCTAGATATCACTGAAGCTACCTATCTTCAGCTTCCACCTGATTCCATTCTATCCATGACCGACCTTATTGCTTGACGAGCTATTGCTCTTCAGAAACGCGAGCAAGACCTAGCGATTCTACATTGTAAAGTCCACTGAGCTAGACTTTGAGCAGTGATTCTCTTCAAACGAAAATATGCGAAGACAATTCGAGATTTCAACTTCAAGAAAGGCAACTTAGTCCTGATGCGAAACACTCAGGTTCAATATTCCTTGAATAGAAAGATGAAACCGCACTATCTCGGACCGCTTATCGTCATCTCTTGTAACAAAGGAGGAGCCTATATCATATGCAAGCTAGATGGCTCCGTTCTACACCGCCCCGTTGCAGCCTTTCAACTGCTACCCTACCTAGCTAGGAAGTCTATTGAACTCCCAGACGATTTTATCGATATCGACACTAAGTGCCTTCGCCAGATGGAAGATATGGATTTACGAGAAGAACACGATTATATTGAAATTAATGATGAGGATCAAGATATTGATGAAGAAGACCAAGCTATTTCGACAGAACAACCGGATACCAATGAAGAAGACACAATATGAAAAACAACAAAATCCACTTCTCTCTTTTTTTATCATGTTCATTCTTTAATATTTATATGTAATTCTAGCTATTTATCCTTCCTTTTAAGTCAGGATGTCATTTCCCAATGATTGCGCAAAACCTTCAGGGGTTTTATCAGCAATGATGATAACTGAGCCTTTCCCCTTCTCTTCAAATTTTTATTTTTATATTTATTTTTTTCTTACCTCGCTTTTTTATGACACTATATTTAAGCTAGAAATTAGCTAGTAGTTTCAATATCTCTAGCTATACTTGTGCATGCTATTGAAACCCAGAACAGCTAGCTGAGTTCCTAGCTCTCTTTCACTTTCTTTTACCTCTATTGACTTTCTTTTCACCTTACTATTCCATACCTGATGAACTGAATACAAAGTTTTTATTCTACTAGGAATAAAAAACTGGACGACAAAATGTGACGATAACACAATATAATGATGAAATATTTTTCAGAAGTCCTCATCAGACTCCTCACCCTCAGCTGGCAACTCGAGTATCTCTTGCTGCACCATCTTGAGCCTCCTGGCAATCGCTGCCTGCTTCGCCTGGAGCTCTACCAGCTCAGCAACCAAGATGCGGCGAGTAACAGTGGCCGAAATCCTATCATCAATGGCCGTATGAGCGTGCTTGCATGGAGGTTCCCTATCAGCAACCTGTGACCCACTAGCATGGGGAAGGGGCTGTCCTACAAAAGCAATTGCCCCTAAGCTTAGCTTCAGACCCAAGGAAAATAGAGGAAATTATCAATGTACAAGGAGAATGGTGGACAGCCTCGGGGCTGCCCGCAGTATCCAGGCTATTTGTGATGCCCTTCGCTTTACCTCCTCCCCGCTCTACCTTCCTATTCCCTGTATGTGATAGGCCGTCCCAATAGCAGCCATACGAGTTGTCCAGACATAGTGTTACGAACCGAAATATGTGATGTGAGGATGAGCGGGATGAAGTGCGAGCACCGCGCGCGTGATAGTGGCAGCGGTGAACAACGGTCTACGGTCGGCGGTTGGACTCGGCTTCAGCTACACATGTTTGGTGAGCTGTGCCTCCCTGCGCTACTAGTGTGTCCATTATTTCAGATAAGGAGTTTGTCATGTGGACTAAGGGAACTGAGAGCGAGAGCGTGGAATCGTTGTTGATTATTAGACTAAGGTTCTACACGTGCATAGCAAAGTACTTATACATCTAACTAATGGAAGCGGCATGTTCCTAAGCTACGAGACCATGTGGAGCCTAAGGCTAAGAATATGGGATAGGGGTGAGGTTTCATACAATTGGAAATGATAACACTAAGTATAGTTCGGCATATGGAAAAATGGGACACCAGTGAGAATTGCATATACAAGACAGAGATTGAATCTTGGAGATAGCTTTTAGGGCGGAACAAGCACGGAACAAGCACGTGGCATCCGTGGGGCTGGTGGGATCAGAGAGTCAAAGCACGCTTGCGTTGAAGAGGTGGGGACCGGGGCGCGCGCAGGTGTACGTGAGTGCGGAATGAGAAGGGACAGGAATGGGAACAAGAATTGAAAGTAGGCGAAGGACAGGGGTGTCGGCAAGGGGTGTGTGAGCGATCATAACAGTATCCCCTCTTTAAGGGCCGACTCCCTAGGTGGCCTAAGCGTCAGGAATACGACTGCTGCAGTAGTCAGAGGCGGTGAGGTTTTCGACAGGGCCAGGTTTGTCAGGATTAAGTGCATGAAAACCTGCAATAGCATCCGATGCATTAACATCGTCGGCGCTAACCCACTCGAGACCTTCGCCGGTCTCCTCATAACCCTTCCACTCTACGAGGTAGCGGAGCGGCATGCGGTAGTGGCGCACTATAGCGGAATCACAAATGGCGGTGATCTCGTAGTGCTCCTCACCGTCGATGGTTTTGGGTGGAGGCGGAGATTGGATATGGCCGGGAATGGTGTTTGGAGTAGCAGGTTTGAGCATGGCGATGTGGACAACAGGATGAACGAGACGCATGTTGGTCGGAAGACGGAGTGTATAGGAATGGGTACCGGGCTGAGCTATAACTTCGAAGGGGCCAGACATCTTGTCAGAGAGTTTCTTGGAGGGGCACGTGATGCGGAAGTAGTTGGCGTGGACAAAAGCAGTTGAACTGATTGGGAGTTCAGGTGCTGCCATGCAGTGCGCATCAGCGTAGTGACGCTGATATTCCTGTGCATCGATGATACTCTTCTGCAATGATTGGTGAAGAGCGTCAAGATCCAAGGCAAACTCGCACACGTGCGTGGAAGTGAACTTGCGCTTGGGGTGAACCGTAATATTTGGGTGGTAGCCCTTGTTGGCGAAGAAAGGCGTGACACCCGTAGTCGCGCTCGGAGTGTTGTTGTACGTGAACTCAGCGAGGGGTAAAAGGTGAGCCCAATCTGACTGACGATAGTTGCAGTACATGCGGATGTATTGTTCGAGAGTTTGATTCATGCGCCCAGTCTGGCCATCGGCTTGAGGATGATAGCCCAACATGAAGTGGAGACGCATGTTGAGAGTGTGGCCGAGAGCACGCGTGAACTGCAAAATAAATTCGGAACCACGGTCGGATGTGTTATGGTTGGGAACTCCATGTTTGTAATAGACGTGCATGATGAACAAGAGTCTTCCGAGTTGATGGTGTCAATGGTAGGTACAAAGATGCCTTGCTTAGACAGGCAGTCAACCACAATGAGGACCGCAGTGTAGCCGCAAGAGGGCGGAAGTTGCTCGATAAAGTCCATAGATATAGAGTCCCAGGGGCAGGGCGGAGCCGGGAGCGGCTTCAAGAACCCATATGGTTTGTGCCGCGGGGCCTTGCCGCGCTTGCATGTTACGCAGTAGTCGCAATACAATTTGACGAACACGTGGAGCCCCAGCCATGTATATTCTTGGAGGACTTGCTTGACGGTATTTGTGATGCCGACGTGACCTGAAACAATGTGATCGTGCTTAAACTGTAAGACACGAAGATGAAGATCACCATAAGCGGGAATGTAGATCCGTTCCTGGAAACGAACATAACTGTCAGAGTCGTAGGAATAGGGCGGACTAGTGAAAGGTGCGGAAATGTGCAGAGCGCCATAGGCTGTGGAACTGGAATTAACTTCAAGAATGAAATCGGAAGTGATAACAGGAATAGGATTCGGGGTTTTCAGCAGAAGCGGGATGACCGCAGGATCAAACGGGAGTGCTGCGCGGATATTGTCATGAAGCTTGACTATGTCGAGAATATGAGTACGATGCGCGTGGACGACCGGGAATGTATTCGTGACAAGCACATGCATCGTGCGCAGACTTGCCGTGAGCTGTTCATGGGAAAAGACGGGGTGATAATTGTGCGGATTGACAGTCGCATAATCACTTCTCCCCTCCCTAGGGTAGATGTCCCATCGTCTAGTAAGAGCGTCCAGCTTCACGCTGAGGCGGCCAGGACAGAAACAGATGACAAGATTGAAAGCGGAGAGTGTTAAGACTAATTGTCTATCCCGAAGTCCGTTGTCCTATAACCAGAAGCGTCTAGTCACGTCAGTCAAGAGTCTCTCACTTAGCAGTGCTCTAAGTGGATTCGCACAAGGAGTGGACGTTCAAGATAAGACGTTGAATAGTTTAGGTCAAGCTGGGGAGCCAGACCTGTGTAACTACTACAGTTTATATACATAAACTGTCTAGCTTATCTACCAATTAGAACTAGTCTTACAAAGCTCTGATAAAGATCTGTATCAGTCAGCGTACAGTAAGCTAATATGGGTCAGTATCAATAAGCTCATTGTGATAACAATCAAGAGGGAATAACGCCATAGGTAGATAAAAATCAATATCAGTCAGCACAACGATAACGTGAGAAAAATAGTCCAAACAAAGGCTAATGAAAAAGTAAACATAAGTCAGTCCACTGGCTGACATGGGAACACCTGTCACGAGTTGACAGCTGACGTGGGAACACCTGTCATGAGTCAGAGATAGCACGGGAATGAGGTGTGTCGTCATGGATAAGGGAATCTGGGGTCACAGGGTGTGGTCACATGATGAGCTTGGTCATGTGATATGGAAAACTGTAACACTACCCCCTCCTTACACTTGAAGTCACCGACTTCAACCTTCAAACTTCTTCTTCTTCTTCTTTTAATGCTTCTTGGTTGTGTACTTGAAATGAATCAATCGATTCGCGGAGTAATGAGGGAGTATGATTATATGGGGGTCACCTGGATGTTGATAATGGCGGGGATAAGAGTCTCGTCTGGGATGATGAGCTACCGTTTGTCGCGCTATGTCCATCCGTAGTGTAGATCAATGGCAGAATACAAAGGGAATCAGTGGATTCAACTGATGGGGATGGCGGTGGAATAGTGGGCTGTGGTGGGATTTCGAAACGAACTCGTCTTGTTCTCAACGGAGGAGGTTGCTGTGGGAGTTCATCCAACGGAATTCCATCTTCTTCGTCATAAATTCCCATGTCGTGATTGAACCTGATCGAGTTCACTGATCCTTCCCTGATAGTCTCAGGTCTGTAGTGTCCGGTGTGAAAGTAGTTTTGCTGGAGACGGACTACATTTGCTAGTCCGTAGATAAATGCAGTGATGAGGAGTACACTTGCAAAGACAACGAGAATCTGGATAGCGATGGAGAGGGGAGAGTCGTCGCCTGTCATGGTGGTTGTGGTTGAAAGAAGAGTTGTTGCGATCATTGTTGATTACTGCCGGTTTTTTCTGATGGGATCAGCCTGATCCGCTGAGCGTGTCAAATGGTTCGTTCTGGGTGGAGGCGGAATTCGGGGTACTGGGCGAGGCCAAAGGCAGCAGCTTGTCTCTTTTCTTCTGGAATGTGAAGGTACCGGGTATGAATCCAGGCTATAGGAATGAAATGTCGGTCATCAAGTTCCAGTCTATCCAATGAGATCGCCGCATATGGTCCTTTAAATGAGAGAATCCTGGAGATGACGTTCAGCCCGAGTGTAATATCTTGGCACGCATCATTGTCTTCTGGGAGTATATAAACAACGTCCCCAATGTGTAGTACCTGTGAGACGTTTCTGAGTTCCCAGCTCCATATGGTGTCAACCGAGCACTGATTCTTTCCGGCATAAGCTGTTTTAGATGTCTGAGTGGTCGACAAGTCGAACCGCCTTCCTCCACAGTCAACGACTACTGGATTCTTGTAATCCCAGACTCCAAACCTCGGCGTGAGTCCAGTGCATGTTGACGGAAAAGACATTGTGTAATCAGGAAGTCGGTGAAGGTTCGTTTGACAAGTAGCGCTGTCAGGGTCTTCTCACAATTGGTGCGGGTCCGTCTTCCAGGGTCGTCAGTTTGTCATGCCTGTAATTATCCGTTGTTGATCAATTCTCCGAATGAGATCACTGTTGATCCGTTAACGGCAGTCCATTCTTTGTCCGTTTTGCAAAGTCGTCATCTTTGTTGGGTTTTCTGGTCATTTCTGAGGAATAAAGTCCATTCCTCTTTCAAGCTCCATGGGGTGGTGGTCTGACATCCGGGGAATCCATCTGTTGGTCGTAGAAAATAAAAATTTGAAAGGGTAAAATCCTTTTTCCTATTTATCGTTCCGATATTTCCTACTCCAACTCCGTTGTCGTAGGATGGTTCCTTTCGTCACCAAGGGTCATATAGAGGAATAGTTCCTCTTGTCACTATTCCTTATATACCTTACTACCCCCTCCTTAAAATTCTTGTCATGGACCCCCATGACTGTACATTCCTATCCTCCCTTAAGTTTAAGGTTGAGGTTACTCGAGGAAAAAAAATTTCCCTCAGCCTTCGTCAATTCTCGGTAATTCTTCGTGTTTGAATTGGATCATGGTCATCCATTCCGTACTTCTCTGGGCAGGGTCACCCATCTTGCATCCTAGTATATCTGGAAGCTTATCCAAATATCTATCAACCGTCGATTATATCTAGTTGATCTTCACAAGCACTTCATGCTCGTCGCTATTGTCTTCACAGACTGTTATGTCTGTCCTTGTCATCTTGTGGTATCATCCCTCTTTCTTGGCAAGGTCACCTATTCCATGTTCTGTTGTCTTTTATAATCAGGTGTCCTTCTGATTAAGGGCAGAGCACCCCAAACTCATTGTCGATATTACAACTGGTCATTGCGGTCCAGTCATGCGGCTTATCAATGTAATGGAATGGACCTAGTCTCGCTAGTGATCGATTCTACACCTTCAGTGTATGCGCAGTGTCGTGCAATTCTTTGTCGTGTCTTGCAGTATCACTCCTCTTGCCTGGCAGAGTCACCTGTTCTGTGTTCTGTTCTGTGTTCTGTTGCCGATACTGCAACTAGTCATCGCAATTCCATTGTGCGGCTTATCAAAGTAATGGGGTGGACCTAGTCTCACTAGTGATCGACCCTACACCTTCAGTGTATGTGCACTGTCATGCAGTTCCTTGTTGTGTCTCGCGGTCTCGCTCCTCTTTCCTGGCAGAGTCACCTGTTCAGTGTTCTGTGTTTTTTGTTGCTGATACTTCAACTGGTCATCGCAATTCTGTTGTGTGGCTTATCAATGTAACGGGGTGGACCTAGTCTTGCTAGTGATCGACCCTACACCTTCCATGTATGCGCACAGTCCTGCAGTTCTTCTTTGTATCCGGCGTTTAGACCTTTTGTTAAGTTTTCCATGGTATCGTCCCTCTTGCCTGGCAGAGTCACCTGTTCTGTGTTCTACGCAATTGGAAATTCATCCAAATCTCGTCTGGTAGCCAACATTCCGTAGAGTATATGGCCTCTCTAGTTTTCTGAGTGGAGGCACTCGTGTATCATTGTTGTGGTCTCGTCCCTCTTGCCTGGCAGAGTCACCTGTTCTGTGTTCTGGGAATTCTTTTATAATCAGGCGATCTCCTGATTAAGGGCAGAGCACCCATCCTTGTTGCCGATACCGTAACTGTCTACTGCGCTTCTGTTGTGCGGCTTATCAACGATACGGGATGGACCTAGTCTGGCTAGTGATTGATCCTACACCTTCAGTGTATGCGCACAGTTATGCAGTCTTCAGTTGTATCAGGTGTTTGTGCAGTTTTAATGTCATGCTGGACGTTGTGAATATTCAGATCTGGGAGTAGATCTCTGGCGCTACAATCAGTTCATTCATGTCTCGGCATGGTGGTAACCCTCCGCCTAGTAGAGTCATTCTGTTTCCTGATGGTCCGAAAAACAGGTTCATCATGAGATTGAACCCTGATTCGTTGTCATAGTGATTGCTCCATCTGATGTCATCCCAGAATGTCTTGTTAATTCCGGCAAGTGGACATTCCCCTACTGTCAGGTTCTCTCGGACAACCTCGTAAATTGAGAGGTCGAGGTCATAAGGGTCTTCATCGGTGTAGTCATCTATCCATGTTCCGAAGTCTCGTTTGACCCAGCTAAGGTCTCCTATCGTACTTCTGTCCGCGAATATGCAACACTTCGGGCAAGTGGACGATATTCACTTGATGGAATACTTCAGCCTTCCGACGATCCAAAAGTTTATGCCATGTGGGCATCTCCAAGTAGGTATTCCTCCTCTTCCTCTACTCTGCATCGGTGTCTGATCTATGATTCTCCATGGTCAAACCATCGTCACGGTTGGAAGGCGAACTGTCGGTCCATGTCGTACTGGATTCTCCCAGTCCCATTCAGAACTGTTCGGTGCAAGGGAGTAATCAATGACATCTTGATTATGCAGTTCAGCATCATCTCTTCCTCCCATCTCAATCTGTCTCCTAAGCCCATACGGCCTAGTTGGGTTCATCCTTTCTCTTCTCTTTGACATGCGGTTGAGAAAGGGTTGCTGTCTGGGTTGTGGTTGCATTACTGGCTCAACCCATCTCCCAATCGCTGGTCTACAGGAAGTCGCTTCTCTCTTCCCCCATGTTCGACTAGGGCTATTATCTTGCGCAACTTGCGCATCACTCAACCGGGGGGTTCCCGATCGGCTGTCTTCGCTCAATTGGGGGGTTCCCAATCGGCCATTATCACTCAACTGGGGGGTTCCCAATTGGTCTCGCGCCATCTGTGCATAGCTCCTCCAGGAAGTTCCCAGTCTGCTTTCATTCTCTCGCATTACTTGCGCATAGCTCCTCCAGGGAATTCCCGGTCTGCTAACGTTCTCTCGCGCAATACGTGCAGCGCTCGATCGGAGGCTATCCAATCAGCTGCTAGTCCCTGATTCTCCCTCCATGATCGTGAGAGTTCTGTCTGTGACTTCTCGCTGCAATTCTCAGAGCGTAGTGTTCGCCTCTGATACTCGTTTAACCTTGTATACGAGGACTCTTCAGTTTGTCTCATACAGTCTTGACCTTCAGCTTTGTCAAGTACAAGCAAGGGAGCTTCTTCTTATCGTCTTCTAGTTATACACCTGTTGTTAGACAGACTACCCTGGGTCTTCTCTTCAGTACCCAAGCGTAGCGCCGTGAGATTCTCCGAAGATTATCTCAGCTGGCCTTCTCGATCACCAAGTGCCAGTCGGGCTCAACGTTACTGGGCACTTTAAATGGTGTCTAGCTGTCTCGAGTGAGTGTACAACCCTTCTCTTGTGGCTGCCTTGTCCGGGGGCTGTCGACGCGTGTACTGAACTAGTGCGCGTTGCAGTCTTGAGGTCTTTGCTATCTAGCGCGGGTCGGTGGGTCGCGCGCTAGTTGTATATGGTTGCGCCTACACTTAAGATAAGTGGGCGGATATAATTAGCTTGACCTTTTGTTAAGACTAATTGTCTATCCCGAAGTCCATTGTCCTATAACCAGAAGCGTCTAGTCACGTCAGTCAAGAGTCTCTCACTTAGCAGT
>QMFE01006605.1:0-10291 GCA_003314665.1 Tricholoma sp. MG77 | reverse complement strand
TTGATATGTCTGGTGTTGGTGGGTTGTTTATGCGCCGTAGGTGGCTGTGCTATCGCCAGTGGCTGTGCCAGTGGCGAGGGTGGTTGTGTCGGCGATGTGTGTGGCTGTGCCGGCGCCGTGGAAGTGTGTAATGGCACCGTAGGTAAATTAACTTGTCGTAATGTCGTAAGTCGGTAGGGCCGGGCTTACATCTCTAGTTCTGCCATAAGTATGAAACCAAGCGTATACACCCTGTTAAAAAATGACCTGTTTAAAACTGTTGCTAAAATACATTCAAATTTATGAACTAACCTTCTTTCTCAACTCCTTATCTTCTCTAGACCAGTGGGGGTTCTTTTTCTTCATTTCGTCATAAACTTTCTGACCAATTTTGTTCCGCTGTGAACGATCTCCCGCTCGCCATTGTTCCTTTCTGCCTTCTAGAATCTCCAAGTCTTCCTCTGTTAGCTTAAAGTGGACGAGTTCGGGAGGAACATGGGCTTCAGCAGGCATAGCTTATAGTGATGTATAATGTATGTGACGCAATGATGGCTAAGTGTATGTTTGGTGTTGTGGCATCAAAACAAGTACAAATCAGGATGCAAGGTACGGAAATTATTTCATTATGGAATCAATTATACCGATCATTGTCGATCGTTGCTGATCAATGTCGATCATTGTCGATCACTTATGATCATTGTCGATCACTTACGATCATGAGTCTCGAAACCCCCCTAATTGTATCACTGATCGCACATCCTTGACCAATATTCTCCAAGGAATGTTCAGAAATGCTCAGAAATCATATCAGTGATCATTTGAAGGACCAATCTTGCAGTTTAATCTAACCGCTTCCTATCATTGTCAATTTCCTTTTTCTCACATATAAAGTAATATATTCGAGTCAGTTATCACTTCTAGATAGTTTGGTTGTAACAGGTATATGTACAAAAAAGCATTGTCTCAATCATTAATACAAGTAATTTACATTCTGTAAAGATGAGATGAGATGATGAGGAACAACCTTCATTGGTTATTTCATGGCTACGAGTTTCTGATTTGAAGTAAGTTGCAGTTCGTACATCACCATCTACTTACATTCTGTACAAAGCAAAGCTTGGTGTTTCTAAGTTAAAACCTTGATTTCTTAACTTATCTAACAACGTATTCAGAAGTTATGGGAGTTAGAATATCGTACAAATGTCATTTGATAGACTTGATAGATTTCAGGTATAGTCATGTGACTCATGTCACAGCCACAAAATCTCTATTTCAACCTTACCATCTTCTTGAATACCATTTGAATACCACTAGTTTTTCATTCTTTTATAATAGCTACCCTACTTACCATTGTATTAAGGTCTGATATAGACTCTATTCCTTTAGTAAGTATGTTTCGCATTTTCATGATTGATGATTAGTCAGCAGTTCACACGACAACGTCCTTCCTGTCATTCATCCACCACCATCTCGAGTCATGCCTAGCAAGAAATTCAATCCTAATCTCAGAAATGTCGCAAGTGGTGACACTCTAATTATCAGCACTACCAGCCATTACACAGCTCGTGGCCTAGTGAAGAAGACAAATGTTAGCAAGCAAAATTTACGCCCCTCCATATCCCCCTCCAAGTCCCCTTCCAAAGCCACCAATGGATTGACTCCCTCGATTTCACTTGAGGATAGCCAAAATATCAACTTTGACAATGTGCTGTTGGAACCCCTTCAACTTCCAAAGTCCAAGGTGAGAGCTACCCATTTGGTCCTCAATATCTTTTTGACCTTTGTATTCAGTCACAAAACGACTATATGAGGGATTACCTACAGAAAAGGAAATTCTACTTAGCACGTATTCTGTCATCCGAGGCACCTCCAATCGATATGCTTTGCAGCAGCTGTGGGTCATCAGGAGACTGGCGTTGTTTGGACTGTCTTGGACATCCGATGTATTGCAAGGACTGTTGTACAAAAGCTCATCGGAGCAACCCCTTTCACAAGATCCAACACTGGGAAAACGAGTACTTCAATGATTCCACCCTCCTGCAGGCTGGTCTTACTCTTTACTTCGGTCATGGTGGGAGGCCATGCCCCTCAAACTCCAGTGATGACTTCCACCAAGATGAGGGTGTGGATGAATTGAAGTTCGGCCTTCCAGATCTCCCACCTGAGTTATCAGATGACGATGATGACCTTGAGTTTGGCTCGGTTCCTTTCTCTCAAATGGAATTGGATGACGACGGATCATTGCTGGAGAGAGATGTGAGGGATAAAACTACCTACACGAAGAATGTACTAGTCATCGTTCATAGCAATGGTGTTCACCATCTTCCGGTCCAGTGGTGCAGGTGTCCTGGACACATACCAGATGATATACAGGCCCTTGATCTGCAGTTCTTCCCTGCCTCCTTCAAGCAAGTGAAGACCTTGTTCACCTTTGAAGGTCTAGATTCCTTCCTTGCTGAAAACCAGGAATGCAAGTCATCTGCTTGGCATTACTACCAGAAGCTGAGGAGATTTACATCCACATGTTTTCCTGAAACAGTTCCAGTAAGCATCCATCCAACCAATCAAAATACCAATCATCTCAACACTAACATTTGTTTGTTCAACCAGGACCGATATCGGGAACTTCTCCGATGTACGAGGCAATTCCGAAACATCAAGCATCTGAAGTGGCATGGTTTCGGACATACCATTGAAAGTCCAGGACTTGGGGATCTTGCTGTCCTTTGCCCCGCCTGTCCACAGGTCGGGATTAATTTGCCCGACGATTGGAAGAACGATGAAGTACAGTAAGTACTATTATTACAACAAGACGCCAATAGACACTAAAGATATCAAGATGGGTTTATACCCGGTCTTTTGCCATTGATGGCAACTTTACAGCTTCTCATCAACGTCAGAAACGACCCGAGGATGACGTCCCACTGACAAATGGCCAGAGCTTTATGACGGAGAGCTCTGATTATAAGGCGCACCTCAAGATAGCCAAGGAATTCAAGCAGCCACCCTGTACATGCAACGAGTTCAAAGCTGATTGGAATGTCAATGTTGCAGGGTATGATGCAACTGGTATCGGATCGGTGGTTTGTCTTCGGCATGGATTTTTTCAACCTGAGGCGACTGTCGATTTCCAAAAAGGAGAGCAGTAAGTGTCTTCCCATCTCGAATATTCAATTTACAAGGCTTTTCACCTAAATCTACAGGCAGAAAAACATTGACTATGCAATTTGCAAAGCCCTGAACAGCAAGACGATGAAAGGGATCAATCGCTCGCTACTCGTATACGACATCTTTTGTCAGTGGATAGTTAACTTTCTTGCCAGAGTGAATCAGTCACCCTTTCTGTCCATCCCAGAAGGTCTTAAGATCACAGGAGCGATCGGGGACTTTCATGTCGTAGGACACGTCGATGACTGCCTTCCGAGATATACATTGGCATATGTACCAGGGAGTGGTGTGATTGATGGCGAGATCTTGGAAACTCTATGGGCTGTCTTGAATGAAACATCCCGAAGTGCCAAGGGTGCGACGATGGCCCATCGGAATGAAATTCTGGACGACCACATGAATCACTCAAACTGGAAAAAGCTAATTGGTCTGAGTAAATATTGAATCATCATTCCTATGCTCTGAATATTGACTACCTTGTTTAATGTAGAATCGTCATTGGTTCGGAAGATGAAACGGGCAAAGAATTTATTGAAGGAGTCAGAAGAATCGTATAAGAAACTGACTGAGTCGGCCGCCCCAGCAGACTTGGAAGCTTGGCGAGCGGGGGAAACTGTAGCGCAGCAAAACCGGGCTAAAAACGTGAAGAGTATGGATTATTATGCTCTGAAATACAAACGGGGTAGCGTCCTCTTCATATTTCATTCCCAATTCCTTAATCTCAATTATTCCCTGAATCAGCCCCAGGTAAAGCTGAGATGCAGCTGCATTTGAGCTGAGAACAGCCGTTGGGCAAAGTCTCTGCCATTGAATTCCTTTCAGAAGGAATCTCAATTCAAGAGTCTCAGTGAGTGTTTAATAAAGCTCTTGTCTATATTTCATCCATATGCTGGGTCAGGTTGTCATTACAAAGTTACCTGAGACAAGTTGGTGGTGTCCCAACAATGACCGAACAAATTGAAATTACCAGGAGACGAAGTCGGGTTCTCAAAAGAATCTTGGATCATCAGAGGAAAGCAAATCAGTTTCTCCGACCTGACTCATCATCAGAAAACAACAGTTCCTCCTATGAACCTTCCAACGTCTTTGTCACTGGCGACGATGGCGAGATAGATCTGATTCCTTGCCCTGTTACATCCAACCCATTCAATGACATGGGAATGGGATCCCGGCCTGAGATCTCTGTCATTGCAATGCCATCATCTATGACTTCCCAAGCAATTAAAGAGCGAGGCCTGGTGGAGCTGGCAAAGCTTGAGATGGAACTTCGGAGTGGGCAGTGCAACGACAACCTCAAAGGGATCAGGCTCATGCTGGGAAAGAAAGCTTTCTTGTTCATTACAAAGATCAGACCTAAAGGACCTAAAACAGGGAAGACGAAATCATGGGATGGTATTCACTCGACTGACCAGGCTTTACGACTCTATGCTCAAAACTATCGGGCAGGCCGGGAAGCTCTGGTGTCACTGGGAGCTCCGAAAGAAATGCTAGATCGACTGCAAATACTTGATCGGAGCCATCTTAAGACGAGTACTACATTGATAAACCCAAAGGAATCAGGATGGAAGCGTGATTTATTGCCATGGTTCTGGTACATGGACGTCGGGGGTGACAGTTTGTCATCTAATTATATGAAGGAATGTAAGTGGTTAAAAGACTGACTGATTTACAAAACTAAAGATAATTCTAGTTCATCGGGTCAACTGGCTCAGAGCAAAAGCAGCCTTTGAACGAGCGACCGAGGAAAACACTCTTGTTCGGTATGAGATGAAATGGACAACAGCCTACTTCACCCATCAAGCAGCAGAGTGGAGGAAAAGAATAGAGGCTGAATACTCCCATGGACATAAGGTATATGCTGCGAAACAGGAAGCAATGTGGAAATGTTTTGCTGACACAGCAAGGTGTTCCTTTGGAAAATTAGGGGTTAAGATAGATTAAAGTTGACCTGATTAGTATCCTGACCCTGAGCGTTAACATGACCAGCTGTGTAGAGTTGTGCAACCATACCAGGCTCAACCCAACAAGATACTATATCTTTGACAAGTCTGAGGTTGCTGTTGGAAAAAGTTCTTAAGTGGTATGGAAGCAGTTATCAGCATTATACATGGAATAAGATGTTTGACAACTTCAAGGGTGTTCTGACGAACAGCTATCCCCCGACTGAGAAAAGTGGCATCATCTGCATCTGCTAGAGCAAGGGTCTCATGTAGTAATTGGAGGAAAAACAAATCACTTCTATCATTCCTATCTGTTTCATGAAAGGGAGTGCGATTGAGATGCGGGATTAAGAGATTGACAGCATGCCTCCAGCTCACTGTGACCAGTTGTACAACAGGATTTGAGCTTTGAAGCTTAGGAAAGAATAAACTGACAAGATGGATAAGCTTAGCCATGAACCCGACCTGACAAGATGGCCCGACACATAATTATCTGACCCAACACAACAACCCAACAGACCCGACAGCGGATGACCCGACATTTGATTACCCGACAGTGGATGACCCGACATTTGATTACCCGACAGTGGATGACCCGATATTTGATTACCCGACAGTGGATGACCCGACAATGGATGACCCGACAGCGGATGACCCGACATTTGATTACCCGACAGTAGATGACCAGACATTTGATTACCCGACAATGGATGACCCGATATTTGATTACCCGACAGTGCCGTCGGGTCATCCAATGTCGGGTCATCAACTGTCGGGTCATCAAATGTCGGGTCATGCACTGTCGGGTCATCCAATGTCGGTCATGCACTGTCGGGTCATGCACTGTCAGGTCATCCAATGTCGGTCATGCACTGTCGGGTCATGCACTGTCGGGTAATCAAATATCGGGTCATCTACTGTCGGGTCATCTACTGTCGGGTAATCAAATGTCGGGTCATCCGCTGTCGGGTCATCCATTGTCGGGTCATCCACTGTCGGGTAATCAAATGTCGGGTCATCCACTGTCGGGTAATCAAATGTCGGGTCATCCGCTGTCGGGTCATCCATTGTTGGGTCATCCACTGTCGGGTAATCAAATATCGGGTCATCCACTGTCGGGTAATCAAATGTCAGGTCATCCGCTGTCGGGTCTGTTGGGTTGTTGTGTTGGGTCAGATAATTATGTGTCGGGCCATCTTGTCAGGTCGGGTTCATGGCTAAGCTTATCCATCTTGTCAGTTTATTCTTTCCTAAGCTTCAAAGCTCAAATCCTGTTATACAACTGGTCACAGTGAGCTGGAGGCATGCTGTCAATCTCTTAATCCCACATCTCAATCGCACTCCCTTTCATGAAACAGATAGGAATGATAGAAGTGATTTGTTTTTCCTCCAATTACTACATGAGACCCTTGCTCTAGCAGATGCAGATGATGCTGCTTTTCTCAGTCGGGGGATAGCTGTTCGTCAGAACACCCTTGAAGTTGTCAAACATCTTATTCCATGTGTAATGCTGATAACTGCTTCCATGCCACCTAAGGACTTTTTCCAACAGAAACCTCAGACTTGTCAAAGATATTTGATCATCATATCGCATCATGGCATCCCTGATGTTTTTGGACAGTGACCGGCATCTATTCCAAGTCCCTATATTCTCCATCTCCAGAAATCAAGGACGTTGCACGATGGTGTACGGGTCATTCATTGTCAGGTCATTTTGTCGGGTCAGGTCATTAGTTGTCAGGTTATCTTATTGGGTTTAGACAATATTTTCTGTCTGGACTACACCTATTGCTGGGACCCAACACAAGTACACTTTCCTTTTTCTTCTACGATTCATACTATTTTTCTATTTAACAAGTCATTCAAAGGACGGATGTAAATATATTTTGGATCCCATGCAGAATGTCTAATTCCACATACAAATCTTTCTCCATTATCTTAAATCATCCTGTATGCCTGCCCTGACACTACCCAATCTTGCCTGACCTTCCAACATGTTTCTATATGCAGCCACCATACCTGGTAGGATTTCATTCAGGAGCACAGGAGGATGTTGGCTGGTGTTTTCATCATCAGTGTGGTTCTATGATCTCCAAAATGAGCATTGTCCCAGTTTACTTTTGAAATAAAATCTAAGAGGATCACTCACCAATTCTCTGTGGGCCTGAAGTGCTTCCTCCAGACTCATATCCCCCTGATTGCTCAACAAATATTTGGAAGACCAGGGCAGTCTTTTCTGGCCAGAGGTGGTAGGATGTTCTTCAAAGTAATTTGGATTGAGTCCTCTGATCTTTTCAAGAAGGACTAGCGGATCCTCCTCAGCCTTGAAAATATGATGAATTTGCTTGTAAACCGCTGGAACTGTAATCTGGAAGCTCTTCAGATAACATTTCCCCAGGAATTGACAACCTGCAGCCTACCTGATTTCAGCCTACTGAACGAATGTCACTTCCATCCATTCACTTACCAATTGATCTCTAACAAATCCCACATATTGGAATATTCTCTCCATCGAAGCATCGTTATTGGGTCTGCCTACGATCACATACAAACTCCATGATACAAGAAGATCCATGAATTCTTGTGCTTCGGAGTTGTTTGAAAAGGGAAAATCTGCGACACCTTCATGGATAAACACTGGCAGTCGATCCCAGTCGATGGACATGGTTGGTTATCTGATGTTCTCTAAAGTTTCAGGTAAATATATCCATTATTGATTGTTACATAGGGTACATAGCCACCTGCTTTGTGTTCCGATAGTCATTACCTACTTTTGATCATGCCAAAGGGAAGCTGAGTCGGACCAGTGGACATTCCACATCAGGGATTTCCTCATCTACTTCCAGCTTGCTCTCTTCTCTTTCAATCAAACGTCCCCCCACAGCCATGTGTACCATTCCTAATGCAAGCAATGAGTCCTGCTGATTATGGGTGACATCAAGTAAAACTCTTGATCGGAAGGAAGGGGCAATTTCATTGACATTTGGCCCCACCTGTTATCAGTGGAGAATTGTGTTATCATTCTGTTATCTAATGAGATGGAGTGTTACTTACCACATTCTGAAATCTCGGTACATCCGGGAAGAGGTCTGGATTAGCGATCTCGGGAGAAGATGTCATCCACCAAGGATCAAGGTATGGTTCCACGATCCTTGTCAAGTCTATGTCCGTAGTAGCCTCCCTGAGCGAAGAAAGGTTTCGCTTGAATGTCCCGATGTCTGAACTTGATATGTCAGTGACCACCGTATGCAGTCTTTTTTGAAAAGGGGTGAGATAAAGGAACTTGTCCTCAAGGATCATCCATCCAAGGGTGATTTCCAGAATGTCCTATCTCCATATGAAATATGTAGTTAAGAAGGAATAGTGCAACTTACAAGTTCTTGCTTCATCCTGACTTTCCAAATATGATAATATGGATTGGGACCCGACTGCCGATGAGGCTGTATAGCTTCAAGTGTCGCCGCTCTAGCTCGAGAGCAGAGATAATCGACAACTGCCTGGCAAGTTATTTTCGGAGTGCTCATTGTCGGGAGTATTGATGTCGATGAGAATGATTAGGGAAATCAGCATCTATTGCCAATTATCGGAATCGGAGATCAAAATCAGTGATGTGAAGATGATGTTCGGAGATAAAAGATAATGTAAATGGGATCAGGATGGACAATGACATTTCATTTCACCTGACATTCTTGACAGTTGGAATGTTAGATATCAGATTGATTTGAGTTACCATTAGATAAAGGCCTGGCCCCTGATTTGTATAAATACATTCGTTTGTCTACATCTACTTGGCATCGGATTGATCGGATTCAACATGCCATTACCTTCCGACTCGCCTTTTTTCTTGACCGACACTATTATGGACTACCTCCAAGCCCGATTTTGGTGGGTGATTTCAAGGAAGTTACAAGCAAATCAGAACGACCCCAATCTCCAAGAGATGAAGACAAAGCAGCCAATCTCTAGCCATGCAAATTGTGGCCCAGTTCCCCCGCTTTCACTATCAACTCAACTAGTGGTGGACTGTGAACAAATAGCAATGATGGCAGCCAAGGCATATTGCAACAGAGGTAATATTTAGATTTTGTCAATTTAATATTTCCAGCTAAATGACTTCAGTGAAATTCGCAGATCTTGATGTACAAAGATACGAGAACTTGTTACCAAAGAAACTGACAGGTTTGAATGTTTCCAAGGAGGAGTCCTGGATCGTGAAAAGCAGTTATGATGGACCCAAACTACTTACCCAGCTGAGTATTGTGATAGATATGCATGAACAGATCATAGTTTGGTTCCTGCCTTCTGCCCTGAGCCCCGAAAGACAGGTGAGAACCTGTTGATAAAATAATAAACCCTCTCATTCATTCGACTACCATATGGCTTGTAGAGAATTCTTTGGCAGGCTGCACTGAAGATGGATGACTCTCTCAGAGGAACCCTTACTCCGAATTCAACTGGCGCAAAGTGGCGTTCAGATCCTCGCTATTATAAACTTCCCAGAGTATGTCGGCCATATCCTGGCAATATCAATCTCTTGCCAGCTTGGTTCCAGCAAGCACATAACATAAGTTGAAGGTTTTCATATCTCAGGGCCTTTAATTCCTATCTTCTGATTATTCTAGACTCCTAAATTCAAGCCTGAGATTTCAAAGACCTTGAAGCCGAGATCGGAGAACCTGCCAACACTCAAATGGTTGGAAGAAACCTCAGAATCGTTTGCACTGATGGGTGCCTTGCTCAGTATTGTTCATCCGGAATTGTATCAGATTGGGCGGGAGGTGCTGAAGAAGGTGGCAGATTCTCTGGACATGGTAAAGGATGGTGAGGAGGTGCTAGAGGTTTTAAGGCTATGGATGACACCTTTCTTGGGATATGGTTTAATTAGCAACTGCACTACTCCTTTTCATCGGGACAACAATTCACAAGGGCAGTGGCATGACTGCCTTACAACCATCGGGGAGTATGAAAAGGGAGCCCAGTTGAAACTCAAGAACCTTGGATTGGACCTGGATTATCCTTCAGGAATGATGGTTTTCCTTCTAGGAAAGATAGTCCGACATGGGACATCAGAGATTAATGGGAACTGGGTATGTATTGCCCAGTATATGAGGGATAATGTTCATGAGAGGATGAGGGTGAGATCACCTGAGTGGCCAACAGTGAGCAAGACTTTCTTATCAATTCCACAGTAGTGATTTGTATTT
>QMFE01006598.1:0-10939 GCA_003314665.1 Tricholoma sp. MG77 | reverse complement strand
AGTCCTCCAAGAATATACATGGCCGGGGCTCCGCGCATTCGTCAAATTGTATTGTGACTCCTGTGTCACATGCAAGCGCGGCAAGGCCCTGCGGCACAAACCATATGGGTTCTTGAAGCCGCTTCCGGCTCCACCCCGCCCCTGGGACTCTATATCTATGGACTTCATCGAGCAACTTCCGCCCTCTTGCGGCTACACTGCGGTCCTCGTCACTGTTGACCACCTGTCTAAGCAAGGCATCTTTGTACCTACAGTTGACACCATCAACTCGGAAGACCTCGCTCTCTTGTTCATCATGCACGTCTATTCCAAACATGGAGTTCCCAACCATAACACATCCGACTGCGGCTCCGAATTTATTTCGCGGTTCACACGCGCTCTTGGCCACACTCTCAATATGCGTCTTCACTTCACGTCAGGTTATCATCCTCAAGCTGATGGCCAGACCAAGCGCACAAATCAAACTCTTGAACAATACATCTGCATGTACTGCAACTATCGTCAGTCAGATTGGGCTCACCTTTTACCCCTCGCTGAGTTCGCGTACAACAACACACTGAGCGCGACTATGGGCATCACGCCTTTCTTTGCCAACAAGGGCTACCACCCAAACATCACGGTTCACCCCAAGCGCGAGTTTGCCTTGGACCTCGACGCTCTTCACAAATCATTGCAGAAGAGTATCATCGATGCACAGGAATATCAGCATCGCTACGCCGATGCGCACCGCATGGCGGCACCTGAACTCCCCATCGGTTCGACTGCTTTTGTCCACGCTGACTACTTCCGCGTCACGCGCCCCTCCAAGAAACTCTCTGACAAGATGTCCGGCCCCTTCGAAGTTATAGCTCAGCCTGGTACCCATTCCTATACACTCCGCCTTCCGACCAACATGCGTCTCATTCATCCCGTTTTCCACATTGCCATGCTCGAACCTGCTACTCCAAACACCATTCCTGGCCGTATCCAATCTCCGCCTCCGCCCGAAACCATCGATGGCGAGGAGCACTACGAGATCACCGCCATTCGTGATTCCGCTATAGTGCGCCGCTACTGCATGCCGCTCCGCTACCTCGTAAAGTGGAAGGGTTATGAGGAGACTGGCAAAGGTCTTGAGTGGGTTAGCGCCGACGATGTTAATGCATCGGACGCTATCGCAGATTTTCACACACTTAATCCTGACAAACCTGGCCCTGTCGAGAACCTCACCACCTCTGACTACCGCGGCGGTCGTATTCCTGATGCTTAGGCCACCTAGGGAGTCAGCCCTTAAAGAGGGGATACTGTTATGATCGCTCACACACCCCTCACCGACACCCCTGTCCTTTGCCTACTTTCAATTCTTGTTCCCATTCCTGTCCCTTCTCGTTCCGCACTCCCGTACACCCACATGCAGCCACGCGCACTCATCTGCATCCATCCGCGCACATGCGACACGCGCGTGCCCCGGTCCGCACCTCTACAACGCGTGCGTGCTTTGACTCTCTGGCCCCCACCAGCCCCGCGGATGCCTCACGCTTGTTCCGCCCTAGTTCCGCCCTAACAGCTATCTCCTAGATTCGATTTCTGTCTTGTATATGCAATTCTCGCTGGTGTCCCATCTTTCCGTTTGCCGAACTATACTTAGTGTTATCATTTCCAATTGTATGAAACTTCACCCCTATCCCGTATTCTTAGCCTTAGGCTCCACATGGTCTCGTAGCTTAGGAACGTGCCGCTTCCGTTAGTTAGATGTACAAGTACTTCACTATGCACATGTAGAACCTTAGTCTAATAATCAACAACGATTCCACACTCTCGCTCTCAGTTCCCTTAGTCCGCGCGACAAACTCCTTATCTGAAATAACGGACACACTAGTAGCGCAGGGAGGCGCAGCTCACCAAACTCGTGTAGCTGAAGCCGAGTCCGACCGCCGGCCGTAGACCGTTGCGCATCGCCGCCGCTCTCGCGCGCTCGCACGTGCGGTGCCCACACTTTGTCCCGCTTGTCCTCGCATCACGTATTTCGGTTCGTAACAGTCTCGACCCTTTGGATTGATGGGAACATGGCCATTCAGATGCTGCGGGACAGATTGCAAGGTGCTTTTGAGCGTGTCTGGTGCTTGGAACCAGGTAAGTAACCCGTTGTATTCCCTGTGGATGGCGTAGAACACACCGCCCATCCATTACCCAGATGCTTTTGTAATGAATCTCTTTGGTTACGAACATCCAACGATGCTCGCTTTGACTGTCACCTCCTCCCTCTTTACCTCATGCCAGGGGAGTAGATACGCATGTTTGAATGCATAGAGCCTGCACTACAGGTGGGGGAGGGATCAGGAAGATGGCCGTTTGGGGGCTGTAGGAGGGTTCGCCACGCCCTTGTTATGATCGTAACTACCCCCCTCATTGTCACACATTTTCCTATGCTCCCCGTGACATCTGTCACACCTGTGACTCTTTCCTACACCCCCTAGAACCCTCTTGCCCATTTACAAGTCGTTCCAGCTAGTGCTTTGCTCTCTACACACTGCTATGCTTGTGCGAGCACTTCTGCATTATCTCCGTGGTCAAAGTCCATCCGTCCGCAATCTCCATGCTCCCGTGCACCGCCGCACAGTCAAGCGTCATCATGTGCACCCCGTGCTTCCGCTTCTGCATGTCTCCTGAGCTCCCCACACCTCGTGCATCCGTTTTTGTGCAATAACCTTGTTTCACATCGCAACCCATATCTATTCTTGTGTGAGCTATTTCCGTGCATGCACCACACGACTCTAGCATCATCTGATCTGCTCCGCTGCGCTCTCGCCTCGCACTTAGCACTTATCCTGGGTCATGCCATGTGCAACCGAATTTGCAATTCTATTTCAAGTCCGTATTCTTAGTTCATTTCATTCATTCATTTGACATTCATTTACTACTATTTCAATTATGTTATGCCATACCCGCCTTACATAATCGCGGAGCGCCGCACTTCCTTGCGCTCTCGTGCTCGTTAAATAGCTGTAGCTCCCACTCTTATTCTTTAGCTTTATTATCAACTTCGACACAACCCCATTTTCCATTGTAGCTTAACTCGCTTGTACTTTTGTACTTGTCTGTTACTTGTGTTGTCCACGCGTGTTCCCACGCATAACCTCCGCAATACATCCATTGTTGAACTCAGTCTTGTCCGCTCTCTTACTCTTAGTCATCCTCTCTTCTTAATTCTGAAATACGGGCCTGTCACTAGGTCAGGGCACAACCGGCCTGCTCTGCATGGTTGAAGCCATTAGCCCATATGTCCACCAGTTCTTCAAAGCTGTGTATGTTCCCCTCTCGGACGAGTAGGCTTACATTCACTACAGCATCATCTGCGAGCACCTCTGCATCCGCTTCGTGCTTCGCTCTGCGCTCGATCTTGCGCGCAACTCCGTTCATGTCCTTGCACTACTGCGACACCTTCCGCAACAGTTTGCGCTTGTCCCGCGCTTGTACGGCAAGCGTTACATTTGTTGCAATTCATTTCCAGCTTGCGTCACCTCGCGTGTCTGTCCGTCATCCGTTCCGTCCTGTCCTGCACGTTTTCGGTTCATAACAGCCCTTCAGAGTGCATAGGGTCTTGGATAATAGGTGCATTACAGAGCAGCTTATTTTGTTGTTTCTCACTGCTGGAATGCTTGTGTTCAAACATCCTCAGTTAACTGTGTCACCTTGACATAGCTTCGATGTTTCAGGAGCATGACTGTTTGAAGGGCAGTCACGGTGTTGAGGTATGGCCACTTGGCAGCTGGTGGAAAGGTTGTTGTTCGCTGGTTGTTGGAAACAAGATAAGTAGTTCATCTGAAGGTGCAGGAAGTGTTGCCATTCATTTACTGACTTTTTTTGTCGAGAGATAGGCCTGCTTGTGATTCTGCCTTGTCAAAGTTTTTGTTGCTCCTTCCGCCCCTCACTACAAGTTGAAAAGTCCCAGACAGTAGTGTATTGCCAGTGAGTGTGGTGTGACAGCCCAGGTTGTCTCACATTTGAGTCATCCTGGCCTTCACACCCACAATCATGATCTGCTTTACACTGCACTGCACTGTTGCGGTCATAGCTCGAAGGGCCATGCTTGCTCTTGGCATTGGCAGCATGCAATGTCTACTTGAGTTCACAGCAACTCATCTTCACCTCCTGCTGTACCACAAAGCAGTGCCAAGGATGGCATGCCCATCTGGGTGAATCTTTCAAGTTGCACCTCTGGCTCTTCAACTCCAAGTCTTTTCTGTGCTGCCTCTGCTTTTGTTGTGGCCTCTTCAACCTGTTGAGCTGCTTGCTCGCAACCAATCAGGCTGGATCCCTTGCTCATAACCAATTTTCTTTGCTGGGAAGAATGGGGTGTAGCTGATAAAATCATTTCTCTCACTGGAATGTCTGCATAGAAGCATCAGTTCATGAACATTTCCTTCAAGCATGTGGGTGTATTATCAGCAAGTGATAGGCTGTAGAAAAAATGTGATGTAGAGCAAATCAGATTTTATCCACTTGAACAACTGTATATTATGATATACAAAAATCATACATAGCAATTGTGCTAGTATAAGCACCAGTTCCTGAATCTTTTCTAGAATATCTGGTCAGTAAGTGACAAACCTCAGCTGGCCAAGGAAATGGTGGTGTAAAATTATTCCATTGGGTAGAAAAATTGCATGGTCTTATATAATAATATCATACACTGAAGTTGGCTCCCTCTCTCAGACAACCTGGAGTCGGACTTTGCATCTGATGTGGGCTTCAAGAAGAATGAGATGTAGCAGATAAAACTATTTCTTTCACAGGAGCACTTGTATAGAAGCATCAATTCTTGAACATTTACTGCAAGCATGTGGGTGTATTATCAGCAAGTGGTGAGCTTCAGGAAAAATGAGATGTAGAGGAAATCAGAGATAACATCATTTCATCCACTTGAACAATTGTATATTGTGATATACAAAAATCATACATTGCAATTCTGTCAGTATAAGCACCAGTTCCTGAACTTTTTCTGCAAGGATTTCAGTATCCTATCAAGAAGTGACAAGCTCTAGGAGGGATTCACTTAAATGAAATATTAGTATAAAACTATACAATTCGCCCAAATCATTGTATATTATGAAATAATCATATCATAGGCTGCAATTTTGTCAGTCAAAGCATCAGTATATGATGCCTCCTTGTCATTATTTGACCATCTGATAAGGCCTGCTCAAATCTTATCTATTAATGGCAGAGTGTTAATTGTTGATCAGATCTGTCTATGAATATACATATGTTGCACTCTTTAGTTTTGGGCCATCTGAGCTTAATTTGTATGTTGCATCCAAAAAGGTAAAGCAGAAACTGGGAAGGGAAAAATCAGGGACTGTCGACCAGGCCAAATCATCAAACAGCTACTACCGACCGCCGTGACTTAGGTCCCATGCACAAAATGGGAAACACTTGGCACTGCGGTCGCAGTCACCTTCAAGCAAGTCTCTTCAAGTGCACTGTGGCACCCGCGAACATTCAGAATTACCATGTGATCGATCGGACTTCTTATCTGCCAGTGAAACATGAAACACTTAATTATGTTGACACCGGTGACCGTGGTTAGTCTCCAGTAGCTGACCTAATATATCAGATGATAAGTTGGTCTGATTGATATAAGGACTGTGGTCAAGGCTGGTGGCCATTGTTGTCACAATTTTGCTGAACCTATTATCATCTGGTTTCTCCACTGTAGTGATTGTAACGGTACAGCACGATTACTGCCGCAACTACCTAGAATATTTTCCAAACCATAAACTGTGGCGCCAGGTCGGAGTATGAATTGAGAGATTTATGTTCAGATGGGACTCATGGGAGTGTGGCCAAAGATGAGTGGAACGTGCCGATGTTATGATTCTGCTGGATATGGATGAGGTTGACATCGCTTAGCCTTCAGAGATGGAAGGGAAGGTTTAGAAAGGAAATTTACGACTGGACCCCTCGTTCAGATTTAAAGTTTACAATGCCTTGGGAGTGCAAAGTATTTTCTGGGGTCTCAGGGAGCCCTTTCAACTCGGCAAAAGCGATTTGAAACTTATGTTTCCAGACACTATGGGAAGTCACCCAGTATATACTCAGAAAAAAAAATGTATGTAGGCCCGACGATTGGATTGTCCTGCCAAAATGGCCGTTTTAATGTATGATGTTGCACATTTGCAGCCACATGCTCCGGTACTGAAAGTCTTGATTTATGATCCTATTGGGTCTTGGCACTACGATGGGCGACACAGAGTATCATGTGACATGTCATCAAGAAGATGTCGGACATTTGTAATTTTGATCTGAGTTCATAATGCATCATTGATCATCGTTCCCACCAACCCCAGATAAGCTCCTCAGGCTATTGATAACTCATAAGAATCGATGTCCAAGTCCAAGGAGTTCCAATTCCCTCTGACCCCCCCCCCCACAAACCCCAATAATCCTCACCAGTCAGAAGCCCTACCTCCCATTCCGATTTCCGCAGGCTATCACACTCTCCAACGTCATCTCCAGCATCTTCCGAGTCCTAAGGTATCTCCACATGCTCCTGAGGGAACCACAATGTCATCCAAGCAGTCCAAGTCAGAGGATAAGCCAACAGAGTTTTCCACCCTCATGTTATTGCTTCAGGCTGCCTGTACGCTCAATGCCGGCTCAAATGTGGAGGTATCCATATCCACTCAGGCTACTGAATCATTCAGAGCACAGGAGATTCATGATCCGCTCCTTGCACCCTTGGAAGCCTTGGCTGCCATCCTTGTACAGCACAGTGAGGTCATTGCAGCCAGCTATACCTTAGAGGCAGGCACAGTAATAGTTGCAGATTCGGGTACCTTGGCTTCAAAGGATAGCGTCATTGCAAATACAGATACCTTGACTTCGAAACAGGAGAGTGACATTCCAGATAGCGTTGTCCCAGTGCAACTGAAGGTAAACGCCGATAGTTCAGGCCATCTGTCTTGCAATTATATTATAACTATGAATTCTTATCGGGAAACTCAGGGTGCCAAGGCTAGTAATCCTCATAACCTCAGGGTTATGGATGGCGGTAAGGATCTTTGGTGCGAGTTCAAAGACGAATATCATTGGATTTATGCTTTGTAGTGAGTTGTCTATATATCTCCTCATTTTAGCTGAATTCACATTGTTCTCCATTAATAACCAGCCCTGTCTCTTTAATGGACCATGTGGCAACCTTGTGTGCCTACCTTACCAATTACAGGAATGAGGCAGACATCACGAAGCGGTTGCAATTATCCACTCACTTCTCCACCTATCTTCTTTCAGTTTGCTGGCCAAAGATGCATGATCGCATTATGTCCTGGCCGTTCATAGGTCTCATCTATAATATCCAGGAATTGGCCAGCCAACAAGAAATCTTAGAAGAAATGAGAAACAAATACGACTGGCAGAACCACAAGCCTGGCTCAGGTGACAGATCACTTGCAGGATACTTGTCAGTACCAACACTCGACCGCATCTTGGAAGAAATATTGCGGGTTGCTAAGGGCCCTGTCAGCAAGTTGATAGCTGCCATGTGAACGGTGCCAGCGAACTCCTCGCAAGGCTTGCAATTTATGGTCAGTTTCTACACAAAGGAAACATTCATGGATTTCCACAATCTCCTCCTCAGCTGCCTCATCTTATATGCACAAACTCTTCGTGCATTAAAGAACCAGATTCTCCAAAAACGGTGGAAGGCAGGGAAAAAAATCACATGCGACCTGGACAAACAGACATTCGAAAGTAGAGTTATACCTCTTTTTGATCAACTCGAAAACTATAATCAACTTCTTCTTCTTCTTCTATCATCCCATTCCTTCTTTGTCCACCTGAGCATAATTGCCGAAACCCAGGCTCTACTGCCAACCACCCTATCAAAGAAGTTTCACAGCCTATGGTTACACAGACTAATGT
Source organism: Tricholoma sp. MG77 (assembly GCA_003314665.1). Taxonomy (NCBI): domain Eukaryota; kingdom Fungi; phylum Basidiomycota; class Agaricomycetes; order Agaricales; family Tricholomataceae; genus Tricholoma; species Tricholoma sp. MG77. The sequence continues at coordinate 3,037 of QMFE01006598.1, read as the reverse complement.
CTGATGGGGATCATGATGTTGTGGACAGGGATAGCATTGCAGATGAGACCGTTGGTGGCGGAGAGGAGGTCAATGACAATAAGACAGAGGAAAATCAGGTAGGCAAAGCTTAATGTACTTCTCAAAATGACACTTAACGAATTCTAATTCAGCCGGCATTGGACACTTTTGAAGCGCTCCTGAACTGGACGCGGACAACAGTTTTTCATTTCATTGCAAAACGTGTGTTGGAACTCCATTGCAGACAGCCTGAGGCTATGAAGTATCCCATCACCATTACTTTCATTGCCACGGATCATTCTGTCCTCCGCTTTCCATCCTGGCCCAGTATACGTGATATAATCAAGAAGTCACTATCACCTGACAATCCATATGACAAAATTGTCAAAGCCTTTGAAAAGCAAGTTGGGCAGACGGATTCGAAGGACAAGCTTTTGGTGTCACTTTGCAAAAGCCTCAAAATGCAATGTGATGATGAATTTCTGGGTACACTTCACTGCAAGGCGGTGCTTGCAGCTATGGCCCTCTACCCTGAACCTGCCCTTCAAGATGATACAGATCAGTTGTTGACAAACATTGCAAAGGTACTTTCCTCACCTGACTCCATCTCCAAGTCTGATCCTATGCTTCCAGGCATTGCGCATTGGGGGTATCAGGGTGTCAAAGCTATGCTGTCCAGCTTGCTCCAGGCTTTTCCATTGTTTACTGCAGATATACGAGGAACAGCATGAAAATGATGAACACCGGCCAAAAATACTCACTCAGGCTCTTGCCAGTCATACCATGCCATATCCCATCCAATTGCCTCAGTGGCTTCCTGGCAACGTCGTCGAGCACATGGTTACTTTCTTCAGGCCCCTATTGGTGGAAGCACTCCAGTCGTTGGTGTCCCCACCAGGTGATGCTCCTGTGATATCACCTGGTAAAGTCCACCGCTCTCAACAAAGCCTGTCAAACCTCAGTGTTGGCAGTAGCAATGCAGAAGTTACATCCACTTCTGAAATTCTGGACAGATTCACCCTAGCTGAATAATTTTCTTCATTTCTTCATTTGCTTCTTAGCTGTCTTGCATGCTGGTTTCCAAACTGTCTGTCATCAGTCAACAAACATTTTTCACAGGGTTCTCTGGAACCCAATCATGCATAACCTTGGTTTATCGTTGGAAATCTACTATATCATCGTGGTTTAACTTAAAGTTTGTGGTCTTCTGACGCCGTTGGACTGGATTCCAATTTCGTACACTTCGTGTCAATTTGCAGTTACTGCACTATCTTCTATACCTTTTGATGCTTCCTTCGTTTCAATTAGCAATGTTACATTCTCTCTCTTTGTTGTATCTTGGTGTCCTGCTACCTGTTGAATGCAGTATTCGCTTCTGACTCAAAATATCCAGTCAAATTTACCAGTGAAAAGTCATTTCAGCACACAGCGACACTGTTGAATGATCATGGAATGATCTGATATGAAACGACTTACTAGTATATTGACGTGCCAGTGTAGCGACTCCCAACAACAAAAAGTTTACTACTACACAGTAGTCCTAGTACTACTTAGTACTTCCCACTGCTGCTCATGCTGCTGCCCTGTCCCCTCTCACCCTAACCTTGTTGCCCATAGTACTAGCTGCCCCATCACCCTCTCGCCATCATGCCCACTATAACACCATTTCGATAACCAGCCACTTTGACCACCACTGCACCCTTGCGACCCACTGATCCAACAGGCAAATTCCATGGCTGCAAACTTGCCATGTCACTTGCATTCAACATAAGTTCTTTCGACATTCTTTAACTAATTTTGTAGGCCAGGGAGCCTTCAAACACCCTAATTAAGTTTTTCCTTTAAACTTTTGGTTGTTATTCAGCTAACTACACCTTTGTTGCTCTTTTTTGTGTTACTACAACTTTTTGACAACAAGGGCTGTCCCATCCCCTCCTCCCCATGCAAATGGGATGTGAGACTGCATAAGAGGTATCAGGGAGCCCAGGGAAGTGGGATAAGCACGAGGTAAGTACCTCCTGCCACTGTGCCACATTGCAACCTCCTCCAGCTGATGAAACACAAGCTGGCACCCCCTATGCCCACACCACCGCTGCGAGCTCCTGCTTGCAGGGTGGACAGTGGGATGATCAATGGCAGGGACCAACTGACACCATGACCACAATGGCACCCCCAATCACTGCTGCGAGCAACTGCTTGTGGGGTGGAAACGGGGAGCACGACGAGAACGAGGGGGAGAAACAACGACCCCACCACTGCTGCTTGCCACTGTCCACAGGGTGGATCATGGGTGGAAGGACAAGACAACCACGGCCAACCACCGCTGTGAGCAGCTGCTCATGGGGTGGGGATGGGGAGCAGCAAGGCCAAGAGAGGAAACGGGCACAAGCAACAACAATAACAAGAATGGGGAAGGACAACAACAGAACGACGGGCACAACCCAGCACCCCCACCGTGCGATGACCATGACAACAAGGAAGATGAGGATGAGGATGGCCACCACCACCGCACCCCAAACCGCCGCTGCAAGCAACTGCTCACAGGGTAGAAATGGGGAGCAGTAAGGCCAGGGATGACAGGGAGAGGTAGCACGATGACAACGAGTTGACGCACCCAGGACCACGGCATGACTCCCTCCCCACATTTTGCGTGGAGGTGGGAATTATTTTTTTCGGTTTAATTAATGTTGTTGCGCTGCCCCCTCGAACGTGAGGGGGTCAGTTTTTTTATATACATAATAATATAGTAGAGTACCTCCAAATACATAGGATTTGAAATGCATAAGTTCTGAAACTTTTGGTAGCAAAAACTGCCCCAGTTCTCCTGTTAATAGGCTGTGTCACCACCACCACCGCCTACCCTGCCCATTACTAACAACAACATCTACATCCAGGAAAACCCCCTGCTTGTCACCTATGTCCCCATTGCTTCTCATGCACCCTGGCCTATGTCAGACTTGTGCCTGACTTGGACTTGAACGTGTAGTAGTGGTTAACTGAAGATGTAGTGTATAAAATCTTTTGCTCTGCTCAAACA
>QMFE01006585.1:0-12529 GCA_003314665.1 Tricholoma sp. MG77 | reverse complement strand
GATCTCCATCTAACTGCTCCATATTTGTAGTCGAGGGGGTATTAACCATATACCATGTGTCCTCGATCGCTGATGGGCGTGAATGAGGTCAGAACTCTCGTTTTAAACAGGGACACGTACATTTGGGATCTGGTCGAAGGCTGGGTAAGTTGAGCTGGCTTACTCTCCATAATGGCTCTATTCAAGGATGAACACCTTCACCAGCGCATTCCAGAATATTAGAGACATACCTTCTTCGACAGAGGTGGGATCATGCCCTCCTACATTAAAGGTCTCCCCTTCTAGCGAATGGATTTTGGATTTTAGGGTCACTTTTAACAACATGGATTGACTGTCCAGGTCCGACACCCACAACTTCGCGCACAACAAAATCACAGGGCTTCACAAGGCTCCGTGGGATCTTCATGACCACAACTTGGCAGAGATTGAAGTACGGTGGAACCTCCTTTGGCGATGCCGTTCCGAACCATGTGAAAGACCTTGGTGTTTGACCAGTACGTTGCAACCTCAACCTCAATGTATTCAGGTAAGTTTAGGTGCGCTCCGCCACGGTACTCAAAGTCCATGCTAGGAAGGTTAGAATCGAGAAGCTCGGCCCCGTGCTCGCTATCGTATTCATCATCAACTCGGAACCCCCACCATGTAACGCCTTCATCTTCGAATTGGGTAATCCTGGATAGTATTCGTGTCTTTGCTATAGCCTCGACGTCTTTCTGGGCCTTCGAAGGTGACAATGCCATTTGCATTGTACCTAAGGATACTCTTGACATGGTTGGGATGGAAGCTTGAGAGGCGCCACCCAGAAGATTACTTGTTCCCGTCCAACTTATTTCGCTCGTATCAGTCACGGTGGCCTGCTTCATCGAAGCAGAGGTCTTGTGTGGATGGATAACATCTATCTTAGTGATGGGATATCCAGTCATGGCAACGCGAGCATAACACTGAATGTATTTGTGTTTAGCCGACTTGAAATACGATTCACCTTGAAACAGCAACTTCTTGAACTCTAGATGGGATGACCGAGGCGGAAAGAAACCAGGTTTTGTGGAGGTCTACCGAAAAAGCCGATAGGACGTTAACTTGATTACTGTGATTAAGAGGATAGTTTGCATACCTTGACGGTGGAAGATATGATACCTGTAATCTTGAATGATTGGAAAATCTCGTCAGATTTTGCTGGCTCGGGTCCTTGAATGGCTGCAGAAACATCAAAATATGCCACAGGCAAATCAACATCCGCAGAACCAGGATCTTCATTGCCACCACCATCATCAGGACCACCGTGTGTTGCATCATTGCTCTCATTCTCGTCGTTTGCCTTCTCTTTGCCTTTGCCTTTTCGGGATGACCCAGGATCGCCACCGCCACCAGCCATGCCGCGCCTTTCGCCACCACCTCCCGTGCTTGTGTTATCAAAGTCCCTACTCTCCTTGTGATCGGAGCGCGAGTGAGAATAGACCTCCCGTATGTCTAGGAACTGCTTGGAAATTATGTTGCTGCTTGTGCATGTGCGGGAAAACAGTGGGCCCCGTTTTGTATGGGCCAGAGCAAAGGAGTCAGTGTCCCATCTCTCACCGTTTTCCTTAAAAACAGGGGTAGGATAAGCCTCGGTGCTCGAGCAAAAAGTCCCAGAGTATAGCGACATGATCTTTCCAAGGCCCTCTAACAAATGTTGTAGGGCATCTGGCTCTGGTAGCATAGCTGATAGGATTGTGATTTCTTCCAAGAGACCCACTCTCGTAGAAAATAATTGTAAATTAAATCCGACTTGGATAATGTAGTCGCCTTCGCGAAGGTTATATTGGGTGAGGAGCAGATTGATAGCATGTGCATGCTTGTTGGCATGTTCTAACGCGCCTACAGCACCGAAAATGAGGGCTTCACCAGCAGGGCGGAGTTGGTCCGTTGGCACGGACTTGGCGGAACCCGGGGTAGGCTGATCTTTATCCTCCGATTCTACGACCGTATTACCCATCCGCTCCAGTATCATCCTCCGAACGATCTTGTGATCCGCAAACGAGAGCGGCGTTCGACCACTTTTGTCCTTGGAATCTGCGTCAACATCCTCCCTGTCTAGCAGCATCTTGACCATCCACTGCTTCCCTTTCTCTACAGCAAATGAGAGCGGTGTCCGGCCATTGTTGTCCTTGGAATCTGCCTCGATCTTCGACCTGTTCAAATCCGCAACGTCCACCAGACGCTCGAATCGACTCAACAGCGAGTTTCCGAGGTTATTGAACCTGACGGCTTTGGATGGATGGCTGTCTGGGGTGAGCTTGACGGCCTGCTCAAGTACTTCCATGGGCCTGTTCAAATCCTCCACATCTCCCAGACGCTCAAATCGACGTGTGAGCGAGTTTCCGAGGTTATTGAACCTACCAGGTTTGGATGGATGGCCATCTGGGGTAAGCTTGACGGCTTCCTCAAAGACTTGGATCGACCTGTTCAAATCCGCCACATCTCCCAAACGCTCGAATCGACTCGAGAGCGAGTTTCCGAGGTTATTGAAGCATCCAGGTTTGAATGGATGGCCATCTGGGGTAAGCTTGACGGCCTCCTCAAAGACTTGGAGAGTTCGAAGCCGAAGTTGTCTTCTGTTTCTCGCACTGCATCTCCATATATACGGCTCTATGCAGGTCATCGATCTCCATGGAGGTCTTCAAAGGTCCATTGATGCATGTAATTTGATAGAGGAATGAAGCCCATCGAAGATGCGTAGTAGGATCGACGGTGTCTGCTGTAGGTCGCTCCGCAGAAGCTAGGAGAGGGGTTATATGGGCCATTTTGACCTTTTCATTTGACGCATAGATTTTCACGAAACCGCTCTCCTGTCCTGTTTTATATGTTCTGGCAGGAAAAATCGCTTTCTAAGCCAACCTCCCTTTTCATGGAGCAACGGATGGATATTCTGGTCAGGCATTGTGGGCTTATGCGACTTGTCGAGCAGGGGGTAATCGGATGAATGCCAAGACTGGTTGGTAAACGATTTAGCGCCAAGTAATGCCGAATCGTGTCACTGACCTTGATGGAATGCGTCGCGGGGTCAAAATAGAACACATAGAGGAACAATGGAATGGGGCTATTGTTCTCAAGCTGAAAGCCATATACATCCGAGCTATTTGCTTCGGCATCCGCCATGTGGAGCGAATCGGAGCAGATGATTGACTGAAAATAACGTCTGAGCTTGGTTTGTAGACGTTATAGAGGGGATCCAGCTCCAGCTTTTTCATTGCAAGTGTTACGAGGGGTTGACCCGTTTCCAATCTCGTCGGAAACGCGTGATCCTCCTTTGGGTTATGATGCAAGTAGAAGTCAAAGAGACCATCGGCACGACGATTGCTGGTCATGACGACCTTTGGTAAAGTGGTCGTCGTACCCAAGGATGTCGATGATTTGAAGGAACAACGGCCGGCGTATACGGTTTCGGGATAAAGTACGAGGTCAGCGTGAGACGTTCCAATCTTGGCCTCCAACTTGAAGGATGTGGTGCCAACCTCGACACCTTGAATCCATCCCGCTGTTATATAATATTCTCCGCTATCTTTGATGACAGCAAACCTGTTATCAAAGACCTCGGAAAAGAGGCGACGATGTTGGTATGCTCCAACACAGCATGGATTCTGGTGTTCCAGACGAAGACCGGCAATCAGATGGTGATATGTCGCATGATTATCTGATCTCATCTTCGGAATGAGAGCCGCGGTGAACAATCCTCGGCGTGCACCGTACTCGTCAATACATAAATCACGTGGTATATTGATTTGTAAGATATTCCTTTAGGCCAGCTGCCGTACCTGGATAACAATTCATAGTCGAAACAACTTGAATGACATGACAGCGAGGCATCCATTCGTTTTCCACTACAATCCTGCCTCATGCCCAATCCTAAGTGCGCTATCGGGTGGATTCTTTTCAGTACCTTTCTCCTTCTTCTCTCTGTTCTGGCTATTGTTACAAGAAGCATGCATTTCCGAACGACGAATTACTATCAATCTCGGGTGGGTCATCGAACAAGTATATCAATCTATTCTTCTATCTGACTATCAACTGGCGTAGGTTCAACGGCTGGAGTGTCACACTACTCGATTCAATGGATACAATGTGGATAATGGGACTGCACGACGAATTTGACAATGCACTACGCGTCGCTGCATCTCAAAATTTCACTCATTCATTCGTATGTCTTTTTTCCTCCTCCCCCCCTTCCTCCTCCTAACCTTTCCCACTAACTAGAACGTCTATGCTCCATTTTTCGAGACCACAATTCGGTATCTCGGTGGGCTACTCTTCTCCTACACCCTCTCACACGAGCCCACCCTCCTTGCACGTGCTGATGATCTTGCACGCCTGCTGCTCCCTGTCTTCGACGCCACGCCCTCCGGCCCTCCCGCATATTCCGTGAACCCCCAAACGTAAGGTACATTTCTCCCTTGTGTTGGGTGTTATTCACCGCCAGGCGCTTCTTGACATCTGTCTTTTTCTTCGCTGTAGGGGTCATACAGGGCATGGCTCGGCGATTCAGTGCTATTCTCGGAGGCGACAAGTTGCCAATTGGAATTCAAGTATTTGGCAAAGTTGACGTGACGGAAGGAGTACTACGATAAGGTACAACTTCTGTTTTGTTTCCCCAATATTCGACGTTTTCTAACCTCTTTGAAGGTCGAACGCGTCATGGACCTCATGTACAATGCCAGTACTTTCGATGGATTGTTTTCCCTAACATGGAGTCCTCAAGGCGCTCCGCGAGCTAGTATGACTTTCTCGCCACGTCAAAAGTCTTACACTGATCATAATTAATTATAGACCATCACTGTCGGCGCGTCTGCCGACAGCGGGTACGAGTACCTCCTTAAGCAATACCTCCTCACAGGCGACAAGAAAGCTTTATCTCTATGTACGCCTTTCCCTCCCTCCTCTGATCCCCGTCCGTAAACCGTGATTCTCAGACCTAAAATCAATATCCGGCATCCTCAACAATCTCTTTTACCTCACCCCCAACCGTAATCTCCTCAACGTAACTGACATCCAAGCCTCCTCTAATTCCCCATCACCATCCCCACAAACTCGAACACCTATCGCCCTCGGCGCCCACCTCCTCCCAGAAACAATCGACGGCCACATCATATTCCCCGCAAAAGACAGAGAACGTCATATGTGGGCTGCGAAGGGCCTAGGGTACACCTGCTGGGTGTCGTATGCAGACTCGGCGTCGGGGTTGGGACCGGATGGGTTGAGGTTGAATGTTGAGGGTGGAGAGAAGTAGGTTGATGCGCTGAGGAAATGGGATGATGGGGGCCGGAAGGGACATGTGCCGGGGTTGGGGTTGGGGAAGGTGGGAGGGGAAGGAGGGAGGGATTATATGGGAGATGTGGGGTATTATCTGCGTCCTGAGGTTGGTCCTTTTCCATACCTACATATGATGAAGTTTGGCTGATTGAATATCGGTGTGAATAGACGATTGAGAGTATGTACGTCCTTTGGAAGACGACATGAGAGCCCAAGTGGCGCGAGCGCGGTTGGAAGATCTTTGAGTCGATCGAAAAGTACGCAAAGACGGAGTACGGGTATGCGAGTGTGGATAAGGTGGTTCCTCCGAGTTTGATCGACGATATGCCAATGTTACCCCCTCCCTTCCCTACCCGTTACCATTTGGTTTCTGATAGCTTCGTTTTTGGAATACATAGCTATTTCCTTGCAGAGACGCTTAAATACCTATACTTGCCGTTCGACGAGAGCGACTCGGAGGTAGGGTCAGATCCATATCCATTGGAGAAGTGGGTGTTTAATACGGAGGCGCACCCGTTACCTGTGTTTAGCTGGACGGAGTGGGAGTGGGAGTGGTATGGGATTGAGAAGCATGAGAGTTGAACGATATAACGATTTGTGGTACACTTATTTATTTACATAACATGCACTGTTGGTGTAGAATATACCCTACCGCCGTGGTGACGCCGTCTAACCGTGACGTTGATCTTGCATCTAGTACTATCCAAAAAACGGGGTACCGAGACCAAGTAACTCAATCATATCTCTAGAAGCTGGACCTCACAACCAGATAGGTGAGTTACGTGCTTTTTTTCTTGCAAAAGGCTGATTATCCAAAGCTGCGGTAGGGTATAACTCCTATACTAGCTCCGATGGCTACATCATGACCTTGTGGCTTCGTAATGGTATTGTGAAACATAATATGAATTTTGTTCGTCATTCCCCTATTGATCGGACTCCTTTTGACGGGGTATAAGACTTCCAGATATGCCTCACTTCTAACTCAACCCTATCCCGAGAAGATGGACCTCACAGCCAGCTCTATACTGCCCATCGATGAAACGTGCGGACGCCATGCGACGAGTCTCACTGATCTGCCCAATGAACTTCTCGACACAATCTGTCGCCTGGCGCCGCCACTGACTTGGACTATACACCACATCGATAAGAACGATACCGACATTCCATTGTGTCTTGCGTCACTTTGCTCTCGACTTCACAGTATCGCCCTTCCAATATACTTCGCCCGCCTAGGATTTTACGGATCGTCACTTCGTTTAGGCTACTCAAGTGGCATGATCCCTCACCATGTTTCCAGATTGCTGAAGGGCATACGTCTTTCCTTTTCCCCATTCTTACAGAATATCACATCTCTCACATGCCAATTGGGCCGCTATCCTAGCGATGACCTTAGTGGAATATTAAATCTTCTTGACTACGTCCATGCTGTCTCCGACATCCATGTGCAGTTCAGACGAGGTAAATATCGAGCCTTGGCACCTGAGTTCTTTTCAATTCTGGCAGCCCTCGGCAAAAAGCAGTGTAAATCGCTACATATTGTCGACCTTCCAGGAATGTATTACGAACGAACCCGGACCCCCGAATTTCGACCGTGCAACATCCTCGAATCTTTATCAATCCAGGTTGACGGTGTTCCACCTGAAGTCCTGCATTGGATAGTTGCGTCGATTAATAGTTCGCCCCTCCGCACGCTCAAGCTTTGCATCGGCAACCAACAGGATCTTGTGAATCTTCTGAGCCAATCTACAGCCCCGTATCTCACGGAACTTTGGGCCATCTACCCAATTCCAATTAATGAAACTATAACCTTCCTTTCCAGACATCCTGGCATCACCAGGCTCCACATTTCCGGCAAAGATCTGCCTCAGAAGCTGGACACATATGGGCTTATGCACTTGACATCGCTATCTGCACCGCCTGCCCTTGTGGCCTTGCTCCTGTCGCAGCCCGGCAGAGCACCGAACCTTACCTTTATCCACCTATTCACTGATGGATCTTATGATGCATGGAAATCATGGGAAACAATGTACCATGATGACGAGACGGAGCTCATGCAATCATTCGCTGTGTTACAGAGTTATCCGAGAATCACCAATTTATCACTCACCCTTTTCAAGCGACTTGGAAACATGGAGTGGGTTGGGGATATGGAAAAGGCCTCTATTGATGGCCTGCGACAAATCAGGATGCTCAAAGTGTACTCAGAGCCGCAATTCTTTCGTCTCCTTCCAAACTTCATACAATCCCTCCATCACTTCATTCCAGTAATGTTTCCTCACTTGAACACACTTACTGTTGATGTTCCTGAAACAATTGTTGTCGAAAAGCGCATTGTTCGACAGCTATGCGCAGTATGTCCGACACTGTTGAAGATTTCATTTTCTAGGGACGTTCCCGCCACGTCGGTTGCTCCATATTTATGAGATAATTATCGATGAACCACTATTCTCTAACTGTTTATGGAGAAGGTCATTCCCGGGGCCCAGTTACAAGTTTGCCTGTGTTTCGCTGTGCGGCAGTGTTAGTGGTCACGGTGAGGTAGAGTCAGATCTATATCCATTGGAGGAGTGGGTGTTTAATACGGATTCGCACCCGTTACCTGTGTTTAGCTGGACGGAGTGGGAGTGGGAGTAGTATGGGACTGAGAATGAGTACGACATAGTGAATTTTCAACAGCACTTATTTATTTGCATAATAGGGTAGTTCACAGTAGCGTCTTTTTTTTTTTTTTGAGGCTGATTTCGACCTGATTTTGGCCTGATTTCAGTTTTGATTTCGATATCAAAAAGCTCCGAAAACAACCTGACAGCCGATATCATGTCGATGGGCCCCTTCACGACGGCCTCTATTTAGATGTTGTTTGGTGCTATCAGTGACGGAACTCTTCATGCCGACGAGCCGAACAAAGTGGCAAAGTCCCATCTTGTCGTTGCTCGCTTCGTAGGCTCGGCATGGGGCTCCATCACTGATAGAACCAAACAAACAACTAAACAGAGTTGTCGTGCAGGGGTCTATCGACATGATATCGGCTGGAAACCAGGTTTCAACTCTGTCCTAGAATCGAAATCACGTTTTCGGAGTTTCAAATAAAGTGTTACATTGTAATTGCAACAGTGCGATGGTGTCGTTGGGTGGAATAACTATGCCCACAACAACAGAATGACAGCGGGCTGCAGATGCACCATAGAGCTTTCCTTGTTACAGTGCTTTCTGTTGAAATCAGATATTCCTAACTCCTCAATTATGTAATACTATGATATTACTTTTACTCTTTTTGCACATATGCATTGTATATACTACAAATATGCACACATAGGTACACACATAGGATACATATATAAACCCCATGTATCTCTCTAATGTCTAATAAGAGAGTCTTCCTCTTACCACCACCTTCCGTAGTATACTCGTAAGCTCAGCTCCACACCAAGGTCAGTAGCTCAGAGAGCACTTCTACTGCTATGTAGGATATGGTGCTTCTACAGGTTATGGGCCCTGGTAGCTAGTAGCAATGCACTGCACCCTAGTGGCTGTGACATTGTCTACAACAATGCTCCAGTGGTTAACAACCTAAAACTGTGCCCAGTACGAGCTGCACATGCACTTCATACAGGCAGCAATTGCACTGAACTAGCTGTGTGTAAGGGTGGTGGGTAAGGGGTGATAGGGCTTATCACACAAGAGTACACAGAACCAATGTATATAGGCTTCTGATACCGACATAGTGTGTATGTTGCTTCCTCCAGCTGTGTGACTACATGTAACATAGTAACATCCCTGGAAACTCCCGATACAGCATAGCCACATGGAGGTGGCTGTGGCCACCTCCTACATTCTCCCCCTCTAGATTGGCCCCACCAGCCAATCTACACCAAAAAAAGAAAGGAAAATTTAAAGAAAGTTTAAGCATGAGGTAATTTCCCCCATGCAGTTGGTGAAAATAAGAATAATAAATTTTAATGTCCCACAGATGCTTGTTCAATGACATCCGTAACTTGAGGGACATACGCAAATTGCAATGCAATTTAACTGGTTTGCTCATTCAAAACGTACCCCGCTGACGACCATGTCAACAATGAAAATTAAAATGAATTAATATAACATTTCAACCACCTGTTGGTGGCTCTCAATCATCATCATCATCCGACTCGTCTGTTGGATCCTCATCCTCGTTACCCTCATTGGAGGCGTACTCCTCCTCATCCTCCTCAGAGTAACTTTCCGAGCCTTTTCTATCTTCAAACCACTCTGGCGGATCACATTCTGCCCAATGTCATTCCTCTGGTGACCCACAGTACAATAGGTCATCACATTCAGTCATCTGGACATCATATATCCACTGCTGACCATCACCGTCCTCATATATTCCATTTGGGAACGACTCCTCACCGTCCCTGGACTCATCCTCATAATGATCCTGTGGAGGCTCCTGATCCTCCTCCGACTCCTCCCCATCATATTCCTGTGATGGCTCTCCATCACCATCCAAACCCTCATTGACCGGGTAATGGTAGTACTCCCGTATACATGCCATCTGTACAGGCTTGGACTGCATAATGTCATCCATCGGCTGGCTTACCACCGATGCCCTCTCTGAGCCCTCATCTGGCTCACAGTACATGTTGTTCCACTCGTCCGACAATTCATCCAAGTATACACTTGGCTCATGCATCATATCTGATGCATCCATTAACTCGTTGATGGTTAGCTGTGGTTCTCCCAGAGGGAAACACACAAACTCTACGGTGTGCTAAGGGGTGTTGGTTCAAAGGGTCTTGGTTTCTCTCTTCGAAATAAGGTCCTCCGGCGGTGTAGCAACACTAGCTATGGTCTAGCAGGTGAACGATGTGGCTAGCTAGTTGCTAGAGGCGCTAGCTAAAAGATAAGAAACGCTAGCTAAAAAAGCTAAGAAAACGCTAGCGTTGTTAGTAGATTAACACTATAAAGACGGGACTACAAGACTTGGTTTTAGTTGAAGGAATACTCAGCTAAACTTTTATTAACATAGGTAGGACGAGGATAGAACGTAGTTTCTTAAGCGAAGACGTAGGTTTGGGCGAAGTAGTGAGTAGCTAAGACTTTTTCTGATCTTAGCTCTGAGACGAGGGCTGAACGACGATGGGTTCTTGTTTACTGACTATGTACAGGAGTTTTTATACGTTTTCTAAGTACGTACGGCGAATAGAAAGCACTGAGATCACTAGCAAAAGTTTACACAAAGAAATAGCTGGAAACGAACGAAAGCGGTGGTGAAATAAAGAGTTGGCTAGCTGTTACCATAGCGAAGAATAACCGCACATATGCGCCCATGTCTGTCAAGTCGGTGTCGGTTCTTTGGTAGCTAGAAGCACCGATGCGATGCTAGCTGTTCCTGGTGGTGTTGGGTGACTAAGCAAATTGTGCTAGCGGAAATGTTGGACACCAGCTAGCGAATCTCTAACACCGCTATGACTTGCTAGGAGTCGCTATGCGCTAGCTAGACGATAGGAAGGGTTGTCGAACGATTGCAGAGGGTGGAATAGAGTGGAGAAACACATAGATAGTCGATCCGAATAAAACCCATGAACCAGGCGACGCTTCTGTCGCAGCTAGTCCCCATAGAAGGCGCTATATACATTTTCCGTGCCCAGGCGCCGCTTGCACGCATCATCATCCGAGCAACTACTCGGGCTAATAATTGTAATTGACGCATTTAACGTCAATTCATCCTCCCCTGTACCGTTATCTGACTCTGATGATGAGTAATCATCATCATAACAGTCTATAGGTGGGCCCTCAACCTGCCATACTATTGGCGTGTCTATATTACATGCCGTTGTGCCAGCATTTGAGCTTGCAATGCGTAAACATGTTGATTCATGTGACACATGACTTGTGTCACGTTGTGACTGTTTATGTTGACGCGTCTGCGTCAATGCCGTTTCTCTTGACCGCGACTGGCTCCCAGCGTGGTCCCTTTTTCCTGGCTGAGGTGCACTATGCACCTCGGATTTCTGTCGCTCGTATGAATGCCAACTCGCTCTGTCTGGCGCCTTAGGGAGTGGCACAGGTGGATTCTCACATCCGACCTGTGTCTGCTGTCCTGACGGCATTGTCCTCATTTCTACCTTGTCGCCGACGTTCGACTTCGAATGTTCTCCGTAAACTACATCACTACGGCATAGTTCCTGTTTTTGAACATAATGAGAACGCGAACCGTTAACCGGTTCCATTTGGATCAACGTTACGGCCATCTGGGGGCTGTACTTAGTTTCATTACGCGTTTTTGAGCGCGTTGGATGTTGGGAAACAGGTACATCGCCTGTTTCATGTATCTGGGATGGTGTACCATGCATCATCTGTTGTCTGCTAATCCTTCCCATTATTGAACAACGAATTTTGTTGTTCTCCAGATCTGAAGCACCTCCAGATGACGTATCTGTGTCGTCTCCATTCTCTGGAGGCGCGTTGTGCCTTGGGCTGCCCGAGCACGAGCTCTTCTTGTTCCGTTCAACAAACTTGGCAACCCATCTCATATCTGAACAATGTTCCACGTCATTCTCACCTGGGCTCTGTCGAACTCCATTGATGAACGTCTCCGTTCGTCCCGTCTCTCTTGTGCTATGGGGATATGTGATGAGCGCATTCGCTTGTCTCCCTCTCTCTCCTGTGCAGCTTGAACTCGCGGATGCCTTGTTTGCATCCAGCTGAGTGACTGCCAACTCTCCCTTGACAAACTCCCCGGGTTTGTTGATGAACCTATATGTCCATCTACGGGCCATTTGCCATGTCCCCGTATTGTCATCCCAATGCTCTATGAATGTCTTGGCGACATTTCGGCTGTCAACTATATTCATACGACGATCTTCGTCGTTCTCATCATTGTAGGGGGGTGTTCCTCCCCTTCTGCCTCGTCCTACAGGCAAGGCAGCCCGTCTGAGCAGATCCTCGCAAATGGTCCTCAATTGGCCATCTGCTTCCTCGAGCTTCTTGTAACTGAGCCCTCTTGACTCGTTATACTCGACGACCTCTATCTGGTCATGGTTTTAAGCTAAATTTCAGAATGACTCAAAGAAGATAAATTAGGCAGATTTATGCAAGACATCTGTCTTCATATTAGAGTAAGTTGAGGGAGAACCAGAAGCAGACAGAATGGACAAAAGTGGCATAATGATTAAATTTCTGGAGCATGATGGCAACATATTAATTAACTACTACAACTTTAAATACAGTGGATACAAATACACAAATAACAGCAATCAGA